>JABSTL010000973.1:0-44821 GCA_013759095.1 Fusarium sp. NRRL 29148
TAATAATATAATATTTTTTCCCCTAATGTAAGCTTTTACAAAGAAGCATTTATAATAAATAATAGGTCTTACTATAAGCCCTAGGCTATTATAAAGGGAAGAGACTAAGAGGGTATAAAAGGGATATAACCTTGAGTTTGCATCTCTGCACCCACACCACAATCTTTATCCGGAGAATGTTCCCAATTAACGTGGACGAATGAGGTGAATCAAGAGCAATCCTCAAGCGTATCCAATCAGTTAGGGGTGACTGGCCCTTAGCTTCGCTGAATTACTCCATTGGTAGGTCTCTTCAACAACCATGTTCAGCACAAAACTCCCCTGGCCATGTCTCCGTTTTCGGAACTCAACCAGGAGGCTTCCCATAGTCTACTGCCTAACCTATTCGATTCAGCCAATTTCGAGACCACCTCGCGCCTTTCCCTCCACGGGCTTCGAGATAATTTACTCTTCTGTATTAGTCGAAGAGGAAAGGCTGCCCTTCTACAGGCGTCAGGACTACTACCCAATGCACATCGGCCAGGTGATTAAAGAGACTTATCAGGTAGTTCCAAAGTTGGGTTACGGAACTCCTTCAACTGTATCGTTATCTCGAGATAGGCGTCCGAAAGCCACTGAAGTTACCGTTCGAATGAGATTGCCACCGCAAACTGCATCGTCCGGCTCAAGAAGAACAAGGTTCTGTTTCAATGGGCTCTCCCACGACTGAATAAGGTGTCCTCGACAGGATATCAGAGATGAGACTCGCCGATCACCCCGTCGTCAATCGGTTCCGCTCAATCGAACCGGAAGACATTATGTCACCCACAACAAGAGGACTTTCAGACATCGAATCTCATTTGACGGAGCTCAGCAGTGATTTGACTGGCCGTAATCCTCGAACCAGGCGCGCATTCACAAGGACACTCCCAGGACGAAGAAGCAGTCCCGATCACCGCGACAGCGAGGCCTTGAGTACCAGAAGCGACCTCCACCACGAGGGTGAAGAAGCCGCCTCTTCAGATAGTGACTTCCGCTCTAACACTCATTCCAGGATCCAACATCAGCTTGAAGATACTAAATCGCATCATGGGACTACAGAAACGTTGCCGACTTACGCAGTCTCACACAACGCGACCCAACATCACTTCCAAGACAAGGAGTGAGCTCAAATATGGACAGACTGTGCCCCGAACCTCAAGTTATGATCGTATGAGAGACTTTCAGCAAGAATGAGAAAGGGAAAGCCGATGTGAGATTCTTGAGACAAGGGAAACGCCAGTTCATACATCCGACTACGAATCGTGCTTTCGACAGTGAAATTTCTCATCTATTCTTGAGCAGTGGAGGACAAATGCGAGAGGCTCGCGGTAACTTGTAAGCATAACCGCCTACTCAAGTCTTCAGGGGCCAATTGATCTCTCATTACTCTCATTCACTTGGGCCATCACATGGAACTTCTGATGTCGCTCCATGTCTTGCTGACCATGTTGTCACACCCATCCCGACTCGATTCTCGATCAGCATGAAGCTGTTTCTAACTCTTTACCAGGACCTCTCTTCCAGTTTGCCGAACTGTGCTGTAACCCGACCGTATGAACTCTTCCGATGAAAACGAGCCGAAACCAGACGCCCTCCCTTTGATCGCTGACTCCGCTACCGCATCAACAAAATCCCCTTCTCGACCGCTCCTTCGACTGCCGACCCCGCAGCTTTAACAGTGAGATCCTGAATTTGTTATGGAGGATCAGCAAGACTCTCACGAAAAGCGTCCAGTCCCCATCCATGGAATCAGTGGATGTTCATTGTGCCGAGTTGTAAGCGTGAGTTTTATCATCCAAACCCTCTGATTTCCTCGCAACTGCTGATCATACCGACACAGCAAGGACCAGATCCAGCGCTGAAGTCTTCCGCCGACCTGTACCCCAAATCCAACACTCAAGCCGCCCCCAAGGCTCCTTTTCGAATCGATCTCATCCGAAAACTGCTCGGAACCTACATCAAGAAGCTTTCCCGAACGTCACATGCTCCGACCTTTCAGGCGTGCCTCCAGCTTCCGTGTCGCAATGAAAATCCGGCCATCGCTGAAGATCCCCTGAAGAGCGAAGCCCCGAGGATCTGAAGAAGCCCAAATCAGGGATACGATCGGTCTTGGACGGAATCAGCCGCCGTAAGGCATGAAGGCTGGTGCATTGGACCTTTCTCAACTCCCTAAGCCGGCGGCACCCTGGCGAGGGCGTCTCTGACTGCCATTTCGACAGGGCGGGCACAAACGATTCACGCTTCAAAATATCCCGAAAAACAGTGATCACGGAGGATTTTCGTTTGCTCATACTTAGCGTCAGTTTGCTTCAGAAAACAGTCCAGGCGTTACTCAGTGTCACCCAACCCACCACGGAATGCCAGGTCTCTCTTGCCATTCCGGCAACAGTCGCGAAGTAAACATTCCTGATTTGGCCACCACGCCCTCGGCAATTGGTTCTCCCACAATAAGCTTATGTTGGTCGCACGTGGCATTTGACTTTTGGAAGCGCGCAATCCATTTTGGGTATGTTCAAGAATACGCCGATTCCTTGATCATGGCAGTGGTTCAGACGAGGATCTCGTGTAGAGGTCCTCACCATGGACCAAGCTGGTCATTCTTTCACTCATTTGGGTACCTTGTTTCTCTGCAGATGGGCACTGTGTCTGATCTGCCTACTTTCTGGGACGTGTTGGACGGGAGAATTGTTTGCGTGTACAAGAATCTCATAGAGATGAGGAGGAACGCACAATCGTGGGCCAAATGTGGTATTTATAGTGAGCGCCAGGCACTCCTGACACAACACATGGCGAGATTCGGCTTAGATGAACGACGTAGGCTAGGTCTCCGTGTGACAGAGGGCCTCTACCCGCTCCATTTGGCTCACAGGGGTCTTAAGTCAGACATTCGCTTTCTTTCACTAATTCTGATCACACTGGGTTGTAGGAATTGTTTATGGATGTAAGAATCTCATGGAGATAAGAAGAGGATAGATCAGCAGACAACCTTATTTATGATTTTATACTTCATTCTGTCAGTAGTAAATGTCCTTTCAGCAGTAAGAGAACATTTAACGTAAACGGAATGCCATATATCTCATTTAAAATCCACTGAGCTTATCCCAAACTATACTAAACTTACCTGAACCTTTATTTTATTTAAGCTATACGTGTAGCAGCCGCAACTTGGGATGCCCGGCGATTACAGTACCTTACAGGAAGAGTCCCCTGAAAGAGAGTGCAGGTTCTCTGTTAATGGCTTTGCGGGTTTTGATGATTAATTCTAGGATTGGTGATTAGTTTCAAAAGCAGTGATCAGTATTGGAAATACCGAGAACTCTGGTAATATTCTTCTTTTAAAGAAAAGAGCGGATCGCACCCACAACTATTACATGCTTGGTGAGGAGTGTTTTTGGCCCCCGCAAATCCGCCGCCTCACTTCTACTACAGTCAGAGCTCAGTCACAGTGCGAGATCCGTCTTCACAGCTGCCATCGTCCCCACAATTTGTTGAGTCCAGATGAGCTCTTCCATTGGAACACCCTTGCCGAAGCGCAACCAACAGTCACGCGATTGTTCTCCAACCCTTCGACAGTTCAAGCGAGCCAGCACCAAGGCAAGCGCGAGCAGTTTAAACAAGAGCGAGCAATTTCGGTAAACAACTGCCTCAGACACATGTGGGGTTCAAGGTCAATGAGCACAGGCTTTTATTAGATCGTAACCGAGGTTGCCTTGATCTGCGATAACATCACAATAATAAACACTTGCTAATACTGTGACAGGTTCTTCCCGCACTCTCACTCTTGAAGCTGGCGCATAAGCCAATGCAGGTGTCCCTCCGAACGTGACGGAATTCCATTCCAATTCTGCCCCTGCCGACCCGAAGCCGCTTCTAGAGCCGCGCGATGTGCGTAGTGGCTTGGCCCAAGCCGAAGATAGCGCACAACTGCTAGCTCCTCTAGCGCATGATGAGGGAGCAAGCTGTGATTAACTCCATCACGTTATAACCCCCTGTCCACACCACTTGCGCCGTCAGAACTTAATCTGCGCCTTTCCCGAGCCCGGATGCACGCCTAGACTGTCAAGATGGAGTATCGGCCACCAAGATTGCGACCCCCCTTCCCGTTCGCCACCCCCACCGTACTCACGCCCCTGTTTACAGGTATAACTTTTGTCAGATTAGACTTCGGTACCAATCCACGTGTCCTTCCTCACGAAGCATGCGTCTGCGATGTCGGTCCAATAAGATGGGGGTTGGTGTCCGAATTGGGGAATGTTTCTGGGACAGGAAGGCCCGGCCCATGGTTCTCCCCGCACGCTGCTTTGGATGGGTGAAGACAGAGGATTACCTGATTAATCAACAATGCACAAATTGTGATAAAGGCTGATGAATGACTTGGATAAACCGTTACCTTGGACTAACTTCATAAATTGACCTCCAACATACTGTCCTTCTTTCATATCCCATACCTTGTACACTCTGTACCTCGCTTCACCTCCATCATCACTTCTTCCTCTCCATACTATCCCAGTACCCATCGTGATCGACCCCAGGCTTGCCATGAAGCTTCACCACTCGTCGGCTGTCGCGAAGGGTTTTGAGTACATCATGAAACATCCGGAGATTGAACCGTTGTCCAGAGTCTGACCCGATAAAGTCAGTGGAAGCATCCTTCGCTTTAAAGTCGAGCACCCCCATGTCGCCAAAGACGAGCAGACTCGACCTCTGTCGGGTCAAAGCGACGTTCAAACTGCGGGGATTACCGACAAACAATGGACCGCTTTCCCGAGTCACACACAGCGCAACGACCACAATCTGGGCCTCCCGGCCTTGGAACGTGTCGAAAGTCGAGCAAGCAACGCCTTGAAGTTCAGGTTCTTTCTTGAAACGTTTCCCGATCGCTCGGAAGTTTGCGCGGTATGGCGTGAGGACTGCGATATCGGCCGGAGATAGCTTCAACTCCCGGATCATGTCGACAAGAAGGTCTGCGATGAGGTCGGCCTGTCGGGGATTGAGACGCGACTCGTTGTCGGGATACTTCCGGATTGGGCAGTTCCGACAGTTAAAGAAGACGGGAGCAAGGGTGTTGCTGGCGGGGGCTGGGATCTTGTACTTCTGCTGAAGGTAGTCCTCCACGTCAATGCCGATGGGGAAGTTGGTGATGCGACACATGGGACTGTACTTGAAATGCGGTTTGAGACTGGTGTACACGGTGTCCAGTGAAAGACCGAAGAGATCCTCAGCCATGCGATGCTGGGTGTAGAGATGAAAGACTGGCCATCCGAGGTGGATAAACCATGAAAGCCAGGAGATCTGCGCAAATCCTGCGAACCGGTTTGTCGGCCAGAGTCGCATCTCGTTGTGGTCACTCCACCTCTCCCAGTAACGCTTTTTGCGACGGATCTGGAGCAGTTCGAACGCGGTGGATAGTACTGGGGCGAGTTGCATGGGGTCGCCGATGGCAATCATGGGTCGAGGCGTGTTACCATACACCAGGAGGCCATCCGAACAGAAGAGCGTGGCTGCTTCATCAAACACAACAGCCTTCGCTTGATCGTTGAAAGTCCTGTATATCCAGCAGGCGGATACCACAGGCGTAGTCGCGACAACATTGGCGCATCCAAGAACAAGTTGCATGAGCTGGCGGAGAAGTTTCGCATGGTGGTCTGGCTTCTCTTTGGCCTGGTACTGAGCAACGGAGGTCACCCCCCGAGCAAGCTTCGCCAAGGAGCGGAACTTTACGAGGCTCGCATCAGATACCGAATCGGAGGCATGCCCGCAGAGTCTCTCGTGAAGGTCGAACAGCTCGGCGTTATCATCCAGGGTCAGCGCTGGCACGACGGCTGAATCCAGAACCCGCAAGGTCCACCAGCAAAGCGAGTGCTCCAGCTTCCAAGGCGACGGATTCCACGGCCCGTATTCCGGGAGAGGCTTCCCGAACAAGACCTTGTTGCAATTCTCAGTCTCCGTATTGAGGCTGTATCCCCGAACCAGCATCAGATGCTTGATATCCATGCCACGATCGATGAGATTGGTTGTCGTCTTGGTTGAAATGTCTCGGATCCGCTCGAGGATGTTGTCTGTGGCGCCGTTCGATGCTGCGCTAACGTAGACCTGGCGAAGGGAGGGATTGTGACACATGAGGACCACGATTGCTGAGGCGAGATGCGACTTGCCGGTACCAGGAGGACCAGAGACTAGCCCGAGACCAAGGTGTAACTTGCTGAAGTATTTCTGGACTCGTTCTCTGTCATCCTCAAAGACGTTTTCAAGGCACGCCTCTCGAATGTCCGGAGGCACATCGCGGAGGAGATCATGATGGGGCAGGGATGTCTTGACTCCGTCCTTCTCAAGCTCCCAGAGCCCTTTTCCGATCAATACTTCGTTGAACACGAGTCTCTTGAGAACAGCCGAAGGATCACTCTTCATGACAGTCGGGAAGGTTGGTCCGTCGCTTAGATTGTAGATGCCGCCGACGCGTAGGGTGTCCCCGTGAAGTCCAGACTCCAGGAGAAGCTGTACATTTTCACGTCGAGATTCTTTAGCCGTCTCGTAGTCGTCATAGGCGATCGGATTGAAATCATGTCCCGTGCCTGCGGATGGCCGAGTGAGGCCAAGAGCGATGCGATTGCGAATTTCAACACCGTTCAACTCATCACAGGTTGCGAATGTCAAAGGCACCGCTTCCCAAACCACTAGTCCAGTGCTGTGCTTCTCATCGCGTTCCTTCAAAGTAAATTCGACCAGGACCTTGTTGAGCTCTCCGCGGAGAGCGCGATGAGCAGCGCGCCAATGCTCAGGTTTCTGGCCACATCAGCTAAGTTCTCTTGGAGATCGCATTACTCACGAAGATGTCCTTTGGCTCCAAGAGACACACAAACTGGGCACTCTCTTTGATGGGGTCTGTGCCGACCTTCTAGATCAGCGCAGGAAGTTCGAATCGCCCAATCTCTTTTAGTTTGTTGTCGAAATCCCATACGTCCTGAACATGAGTCTGCGTAAGGGCAGTGTTGCGCTCGTTCTCATTCTTGAAGCGGACTGTTGGGGGGAAAGCCGATCCTCTGTTCGCAGGGATTTGTCGACCATATCTGTGCATGTCCCACCAGTGCCTGTGATGTTAGAATGGCCTTGAGATGGACAAGAGACTCACTCTTCACCATATCCATAGTCGGGGGGGATAAGTTGGGAGTTGATGGTGTTGGCCGCGCGTGTGATCTCGATGCTGGTGGCTTGAATCAGGAGAGTGAAGGTGTCTTGGCGGAGGATATCTGGTAAAGAGATGACATCCTTGATCGGCGCGTGTTGATTGACCCAAGAATCCACAGTCTCATTGGCACCATGAAATGGCAGACCAAATCCGGTGACCGTCGTGCTCGCCTTGCAGGTGATATCGATAATCTTGTATCCACTTGCGTCCTCAGGGAGATGACTGCTGAGGGCATCTTTCTCATCGGAAGTGAGGTCGTGGAAAGTGAGGGTGAAACCGCGCGGGGGGAGCTCGATTGTGACGTGATGAAGCGCTGACTCCGTCATGGTCAGGTCCGCGCTGTACCAGCTGAAAGTCTGGCGATCCGGGTCTCGGAGGAAGGAGAGTCGAATTCCTTTGTTGTTTATGTTGACGGCAAGGTCGGGAGATGCCGAGATGACTCTCATGGTACCTTTATCCGCATCGCGAATGACGAGGGTGCACGGGAGTTGACGGCGGTGAGGCGTCGCCATGTTTATTGGGGGACGCGTGAGGCGGCAGCAGGCGTTTGGAGGTGAGATGGTGAAGCAGAAAACCCAGAAGTGAAGAGATGTGAAGCAGGCTGAAAGTTGCCTCGAGGAAGCGGGGCGGGTGTGGTTGCACGAAGGGTGCCTCGAGGGGAGAGCTCAAAAGAAGAGCCAATCACAAGCGAGCGAGAAGCAACACTCAGAGAGGGGCCAAGAGTCAGCGTATCGCGCTAGCTCTTTTGGTATGATGGAAGTCCAGTCTCACAGGCAATCTCATCCACGCTTGGATATTCAGTTCTGAGTACACTTGAACAATGACCTCAAGTTGCAGTTTCATAAGAACATAAAGTAGTCATGTACATTTCATTCAAGTATCGACTAATCTATGGCGACCTTCCTTCTTGTTGCGAACAACTCAACTCGTCGAGTATCGTCCCCACTGCCATCTCAACTGCTGTCCTCTGAGCGAGTGGTAGAGGGAGTGGTAGGGGGAGACCAGGAGCAAATACTGTCATCATCCAGTCCATTCGCAGTACGCCATTCTTCATTGATGTCTGGGATATTGTACCCGCTCATTATGAAATGGTTCAGGGTCCATGGGAACTCAGGCGCTTCTTGTCCAAGGTGGCAAACTGAGAGCAGGTTAGTGACAGGTTCATTAATGGATTCATGTCTTGTGCTTACAGAACATTCCCCAGATTGCAGACTCCAAGGTGTAATGGAAGTTGGCGTGGTTCACGTATTCCCTGTCCATTCTGTGGAAGTTGTTACATACTCGCTCGATGCAACTCTCCTTGACCACCTGAAAGACTTGGTGGTCGAGTGACCCGAAATATGTAGCCACATCAAAGAAATACTGGAGGCGGGCTTAAGGGTCGGTTGTGTCCACTTGGGATGCTTCTGGGTACTCGTGGGAGGGAATAAGGCATGGCATGGTTAAAGACTGCGTAGGAGACCGAGTGCTGTTGTTGAAAAAAAGAGATTGAACTTGGCTGAGCTTTCAGTATTGGGTACTCGGAGGGGCATGGGGTGAATTAGCCAAATCTGAGGTCGTAGTGATCAAAGCGCAATGGCACTAGTAGCAACAAAGAGCCCTTAGATGTAACCGCAATACCAAAGTCACTTCTCATTGAGCATTTAGTATAAAAAGTTGGGTTCTCCAGAGTCTCGAAAGATTAGGCTGAGTTATATTGTCGAACGGTGCAGTAAGTGACGCTCGATCAACCTCTTGCGTCGACTTAACCACGCTCCCTGACTCTTGGAGCAATATCTGAAGGTCAGAATCTAGCAAAATCCATCGTTTTGTAATCTTTCTAACTTACGGTATGTTGGATAGACCTCTTCATGCACATCATACCGATTGACTCAACGCGTGGTTGGATTAATTGAAGGACACATATATCCATTAATAGCCAAGAGAAAAGTTCTTCAAGGTCATTCAGGCCGGCCAAGAGGAACCTGTGCCAACCATGTACTTGGGATCTCGTTCAACCAGTCGCGACTTTTGTGCCGGGTTGCCGTTGGACAAAAGACTCAGGGTCATCAGCAGAAGCACTGCGTTGGCCGACGAGGTGAGAAGGATGAAAAAAGGTACGTACCTGGTGCGAAGGTCAAAGGAAAAAACTCCAAGAGGCGCTAAGTCCACTGAAAGCTCATCCACAAAACCAGTCAAGCACCGTTACATACCCTGACTTAGCACAAAAAGGGGGACAGGGACGGGAGCGCAAAAAAGGTACATACCGACCTCTGGGCAAACGATCAAGCGCCCCCAAGAGGCACCGAATCCACTAACAATCACTGAAGTCCACTGAAGGTCACCAAGCTGATCCCTCAAATCAACCCCACCCCGACTTGAGGTGTGAGTGGAGCAAGGTACGTACCTGAGAGTCGAAAAGTCCATAAACCCCCAATAGGCGACCAGTCCACTGAAGTTCACTGAAGCCCACTGAAGCCCATTGAAAGCCGATCCGGTCATCACTCAATCCATATAGACGGCTTCCAGGAGTTTGAGCACATCCTTAGTGGCCTTGATTGAACGCCTTGAAGAATCGGACATCGAAAGAGACGACAAGAGGAAGCCACTCAGGTTTATTCCGCATGTAATCAAGTACCCCGGTAGCATAAAGACCGAAGTGGCTTGACTTAACGTTAGCTATTATGCAGCGCTGAATTGGATCAACTTCGCGATAAGGGGCAAGTTTGAGATTTGTGATATAATGCAAGGAGTTACAATAAGTATAACATATGATAGAAAGTTAAAATCGTTCTTGGCTGACATTAGCAGCACGCGAATGATAAGGCCGACTTCAGGGACATTCAAGCTGCTTACTTGACGATATCTAACAACGACAGAGCGCAAGCAGATCGCATTTGAGACTCAAGATAAGGCAACAGTGCGATGAAGATGGAGTGAAAGGAGAGTCTCAGATGCCACAGCCTAAAGTCAAGCGCGGTAAAGAAGGATTCCTTCAAAGGCTTGAACCAATTTGTGACATTAGAGCTGTCACTGCCATGTGTGAAAGCGAGAACCGCCAGCCGTGAATCACTGCAAACAGTGCAAACACCTTGCCTTGTGGAGCCAGGCAAAGAGGCAATCGCCCCTCAGCAACGCTAACTCTGTAAATTTCCAAGCGATGGTTTCCTTTTCCCTTCATCATACAACAAAGAACTGCACAGCACAACACAGACTCCAAACACACCACAAACACAATGGCTTCTGCCTCTTTCGACCACACAGCGGTTAATCCCCTCAAGCTCGAGGCTCGGCGCGCCCACATGAATGCGTTTTTCATGCACCTGGGTGTCTGGGACAGCGCCAAGGTCACAAGGGCTCGCGAGAAGTGTGTTGAGATGTTTTGCGAATTACTGCACAAAAAGGGACACACATCCGTCAACCAGGAGTACTTCGAGTACCAGGTGGATGCCCTTGTCTGGCACAACATTCGTGAGCATTGTGCCCTATGTGTTGTTTACTTGAACTAACAAGATTCAGTCAAACGCGGCAAGGTCTTGACTGAGGCGACTAAATGGCCTTGGTCAGAGACCACGCCCGAAATCGTTGACTCGACGACCCAAGCTTCCGCGACCTACGGAGACTGGCTCCGTCGCAAGTCACAGGCCGAGAATGACGGAGATCGCGGAGAAAACAACCCCACAGAGGCTGCCGAAGCAGATCACCGGGTTCCTGCTGCCACTGTCGTTGATGAATCCTTCAAGGAGGCGAAACCCCGTGTCTGGTGATGCATCGGTTCTCTATACATCTCATGCTGTCAGAGTCGAAAGTCTGCCAAGCGAAAAAGGTATCATCCCAGAAGTCTGCTGTCCAAAAGGCTGTTAAGACTACCACTCCTTCAGCTGCTAATCTGGCTGCAGTCCACACAGTAATGTAAGACCATACGGAGACACAGCTGGACGATCCTGAGAGGCAAATGTCTGGATAGGAGGAGACCGGGAGATGGTTGCAAAGGGAAGCTCATACAAGTCACGGTGTGATGAGAAAGAGGCTTAGAAAGCAGGATAGAAATACAATTGTCAAGTGCAACATCGTGCCAGTAATTCTCGACGGAGATAAAAAGAAGGAGACTACCTGATCTGATCCTCATGTCTATCCCGAAGAGCCTCTCCCAGTTCGTGAGGACTGGGGGGTCCATAACTGGGATAAGGTGGATGTCCGCCGACTCCCAGATGCGGACCTTTGTGAGATGCTCTGGTGGCGGGTTATCAACAAACCTCGCCCGGACCCGCTTACTGGCCCCTTTGAGTTGGCCCTTCCAGACTGGCTTGATTTTCATGACCTTGTTCTCCACGACTTTCACAGAGTCGCGACGAACAAGCTTATCGATCCGGACATCGTCATTTGCTGGAGGGTCAAGGATGGTTACCCCATGTGCCTGGTAGTCGGTCCCAACCCATCAATGGCGCACGATGGAGAGGACATGGCGTTGGGGATTCGGGTACGATCGACCTGGTTGAGAGTCGCCACGTGGCTTGCTGATGCGTACAGGGGAAGCTCTGTCCGCTTGGTCGACTATCTCCATTTCCGTTTCTGGTGGGTGGTTCGTAAGGGGACTGGGAGGCCTTTGACACTGTCCCGCGCCTCATTGAGGCTTGGGAAGGCATTACCAGTGACCCCGATAGGCCGTCGCTGATGCCAGGTTAAATAGGGAGAACATGGATAAGTGGGTTCCAGAGATCCATGCTATCCTCACTCAACCTCGCTTGGAGGTTCCGTTGTTGATTGAGAACTGGGTGCGATGAGAGGGCAGCGACAGCAATACTTTGTTTGCTCGTACTACCCTCGTGCGTAATACCTGGGCTCTTTTATCGATCGATGATGGACTATCCTGGTTCGATGCTTTTTCGGCCAAGAACCGCAATAACTAGATATATCCCTTGATCGGGACCATCTCAGCATATGGAGAAGAGCAGGGCTAGGGAGGATCCTGGCTTAGTGGAAGTATTCGGTGCCACCGAGTGTCCTGTATCATCCTCTCTCAAACACAGGAGCGTAGTAAAAAGCGAGGAGTATAGAACTGTTCAATCACCAAGCCCTCAAATGGTCAAAAAAGGATTCGATTTCCATCAGGTTCAAATGAGTTTCGGTGCGTCTTGATGAGGTCAGGTTGTCGAAGGTTGAGCTTCAATGAAAACAAAGGCTCATCGACCGGCATCTTAAGTGTATTTTCGCCCCTGCAAGCTTAACCAATAAAGTCCAAGGCGGTAGAGGTTACGCGCCAGTAACTCAACGTTTATATATATGTATGTTGTCACTAAAACATCACGATTCCAGACCCTATGCATTTATGTCAATGCTTAGAGCACTCGTCGCGACCACAGCTATTGTCCATGAAACTGCCTTCATACGCGTCTGACGGAGACTCTCCTTTCTACAAGGCGATCCTTGGTCAAGTTAATTGGTTATAATATCGGCCGCAGCTCATTTAAAGAAGAGCATTGATACCAATCACCAAGATATCCTGGATGCATGCCTGTATGCAAATAAAGGAAGTGGGTTATGTTTAGTTGAGTACGCTAGACGGAAAAGCTTCGTCTGTATGACTTGCAACCAAGGAACATGAACAGGGTGCGCGTGAGAAGGATACAATGAGAATACCATTGGAAGCAGGTCATAAAACATCAAATTAAGAGAGAATGGGGTAGAAATCAGTTTTCCGGCCTTGTCGGTTAGATTCAGTCGTCACACTTTTGCCTCAAACCCATAGATGAATTAGTGTAAGTGACATCAACGAGCAGATGTTTGGTCAGAGTTAGAGCCCTCGTAACACAGATGATCTAGATTACCCCACTCTGAGCGCCAACACCGAATGCTCAGCTTCTGCATCCTCAACCTCACCACCCATCAACATAGACAACGAACCGCCGAGAACAACAGCAACAAGATGAGTTCGAGACCGCCTAGAAAAAGAAAGGCGTCAGGCAAACGCCCGCAAGATGAAACTAGTCTATCGCAAACCATGCCGTCCATTCCTACTGCTTCGGCTCCTGATCCTCAGTCCTATCAACAACTCCTTGACCAGGAGGCACGATTGAGAGCAGAAAACGACCGCTTATGGGCTGAAGTGATCCGTCAAAAGCAGGTCATCGACTCTTTGGAGGCTAAAGCGGATAAGCTAGAAGAGCTAGAAGCTGCATTGTCAGGCCTACACAACCTTGACGATCCGACTCAAGCAATCAGAGAGACCGACCATGGTGACCAACGTCGCATTTCGGGAGGCACTCCACCTACCGATACGACTGACAGCGTCTTGGGTTCTGACGAGAACAAGAAATCTCAAGCAACTTCTGAGCCTGAACCTAAGCCAGAGACAGTACGGATGGTGCATGGAGACATGCCAACAGCTTGACACCACGGAGCCGTCGCTGTTGAATGAGCTCCGCCGCGGGTCCAGCTATGGCCAACCTTCTGACATGTACGTTCAAGAACAAAGTATTATCATTCGATATTGACAAGCTTTCAACCAGTTTTGGAGTCGCGCAACATTCACTCGCCCATCAGACCGCACCGCTTGCCATAATCGCTATCGACACATTTACATCTGCCTCCAGGACTCGGCGGCGTCTGTCAAGGACCCTCGAACCTCACTCGCATGGTCAAAGAGAAGCGCCACAAGATTCAGGTGCATAAGGTCGGATAGATGTGGATAAATGAGGAAACTGGTATTCGATGTGATTTTGATCTGTATATAACTGATGAGCTTCTCTTTCTTATTAAAGTTATGGTGACAAACAGGCAATAGGTCAGATTGAGGTGAGAAATTTAGTTATTGGCATTGCTTTCCGACCAGGGTTCTAATCTGCCTCATCCTGTCACCACCTTCCAGGTCTTCTCCCTGTCCCCCATAATGACCCAGCATACACAACTTCCGGGTGATCACAGCGATCTAATCACATCGCTTTCTCGTCAGTTTCTGTTCATCAAAAACTGTCAGGGGGCTCGCCTAGCTGCATTTTGAAGTTCTTGTTCTCATCGCGTAGGTTCGCGTACACGCTTTTCAAGTCTTCCTGTGCCTTGACCAGCTCTGCATTCGACTTCTTCAAGTCATGGTGTGACTCATTTCTCGCTACATAGTGCTTTTGGAGGGTTACGCTCCAGCTTTTCCAATAACCAGCTTCCTGTTTTGCCACATACGCTCTATGCGAGCTTGTTTAAGTTTGGACTGAATGGACTCCAGTTTCTGCTTGATGTCATCGAAAAAGTCGCGTGGAGGCTCCGTTGGGATGCACGGGATGACCTGGCGTGTGTCCAAGGCTGCCTGGGGAGTCATGATCATCTGGTTGCTATCGGGTCTGTCTGTCCGAGCTTCGAGCTTGTTGGAACGGGCACCGCGGCTCCGGGGGCCGAGTCTGTAAGACGTGTTGACAAGTAACCTCTATAATTTGCCAATGTTCGCCGCCTCGGCCAAGGCTTGTTTTGGTTGCGTGATGAAAACCAGGACTTCCCCCGGAACAGGGGTTGGTGCTCATGACGTGTCCTGCGTGAGATAAAGGGAAGGAGAGACTAGAAATTAGTTTGTATTCTCTCATGCCTCACTGATTCCATTATTCTCTTCTCCTCTGTTGTTGATAATGTTTTGGGGTTGATCTACTGCACGTTGATCTTCCATGTCATTGCTCGAAAATTCAAACTTGAGGGGTTTCCTCCCTGAAAAACAGTTGCGTCTTTTGATCCAGCGATTCACTCTTTCTTTTCCAAGTCATGTTGCATGCCGACTCTTTCATGTAGATGAACAAGTCTCGTGATGTAGATGAACAAGTCTCGTGAGGTCTTGAACAATCAACAAACCAAGCGAAGCTTGGGCCACCCGAGGTCACAGCGCCTTTTTGTCATGATTCCCAGTCTTTATTTTTTTCTTCATGCTGAACCACCACTCTCACATTCGAGTAAGTACTGAACCTCACGCAACGGCCAAGCTTGGAAAGGGTGAAATTTGACCACCGCTCTCTAGACCTTAGCCATACCTTACCGACATGAGCAAACGACTTGACGACGCGGCGCCTGCCAAGGGACTTGGACGTCCCCCAAAGGGCGAATCTTGTGATGAGCTAGTCTCTCCAGCGCGGCCGGGAGTATCGACCCCAGAGACAGCCATGTCAAGCCAAGTACTCGTCACGGATGAACTCAGACAGCTAAGACAAGCCCATGTTCATCTGGGCCAAAAGATCAACCAGGAGATCTCCGACCAAGGCCCTCAGATCGATAACATCAAACCCGAGCAAATCCTCACCATTGCAGCTTTGGAGGAGGTCGTCGCCGACAGGGCCCGTATCATTGACGACATGGAAGCCAGACTAGCCAGACTTGAGAGTTACGGCAGCGAGCTTCTCAGACACTCACAGCGCCTGGCCGAACTTGAGGATAAGCTGCCTATGAACACTACAGGGTTGACCACGATCAGATCGAGCGACTCTATTCCCGCGCAAAAGGGTGTGGCCCATCAAGACGAGCCTCGAAACAACCAAAAGGTCTGATTCGGCATGACACATGATCGCATGGCGACTGTCCTGAAGAACGTAATGAAGCGTAAAGTACTGTCTTCGGCCATTGACTCACCTGTTCGTATCTGTGCAAGCTGGCACAGAGGATTCATGAAAAATCACCAAAAGACAGTCATGGACAAACCATTTTCTAGTCAGAAGATTTGTTTAGGTGGGAAAGGCAGGATGAATAAAGCCACTTTAATTGACAGCATATCTTGAGAGGGAAATTGCGAAGCCAACTTGTCGTAGTCATTGTCTTGAATGAGCCGCTAACCACGTGAGGCTGACGGAGACCATATCGTGATCCAGTGCCAAAGTCTCCAGCATAATCATCATGAAGCGGTTTGGGTCAGGTCGCGTGTAGTACGTTGCTTGTAGAAAGAGGCCATTCCACCTACAAAAGACTCATGTACCTGGGTAGGTACCTCGACTGCACACCCCGTTTCAATAACGACTAGGAGCACAAGAGCGTGTTGGTTGGGTTAAAGCAACCAAAATGAGTCAACCTGTAGATCCACTAACAGTCACTGAAGCCCACTGAAAGTATCTAGAGTCGGACGTGGGAAGCTTTGGACTGAGGCTAATGAATGGCCCTGGTCAGAGACTGTACCTCCCAAGCAGGTCGACTTCACCACCCAAGCCTCTCTGGTCTACAGAGATTGGCTCCGTTGCAACTCTCATCCAAGTCATGTCGAAGATCGCGGGGACGCTAACCCCAAAGAGCCCACCAAACCCCCAGAGCAACAAGGCGCTGACCCATAAGACGAGATCGCGACAGCTCAAGTCCCTAGCATTCTCGAGAAGAATAAAGAGGCCGGGCCAAGCAATCGGGTCGCCGTGAAGATTCAGGGATGTCAAAAGGACTTGATTCGTAGCCTCGGCACACGGAAATTGCCTGCCAGGCAACTTGGGAGCCGAGATGAAACGAACATTGCCTGGCACGCGCTCAAGGCCAAGTCAGATGGTCTATGTGAGATCTGGTAGGATACGAACTGACGGAGAATGTATGGATCGTCGCTGCTTGACATCGTTACACCCAGGTCTAGACAGAGTCATGTCTACAGCTTGGAACAATGACACGAGCCGTCCTCGGGTCCAAGTACGACCGGTCTTTGGTTTGTGCGTTCTAGAACACAGTATTACTTTCTGATTATGACAATGTTTCTTCCAATTTTCGGAGTTCTACGGCGTCGCCTTATCCACCAGATCGCATCGCTTGCCGTGATCGACACTTCCGCGAACTTCACGACTGCCTCACCTGGACACCTCGGTGTCGCCTGTCAAAGTTTTTGTTGCCGCAGAACTCCCGCTAAACATCAATCGAATGGTCAAAGAGAAGCACCACAAGAGCCAGAAGTATTGATCATCGACGGACATGAATGGCGGGGCAAATATGGTCAATGTGATTTTGATAAGGAGTTGGGATGGATAGCAAGAGCTTCGTGGCGAGGATCGTTAGAAATGATTAGTTTCTGAGTTGAGGTGAAGCTTTCGAGGCCATTGAGCATGTCAAACTTGGGGGCAAGATGTACTATTTGTAAATGAGACTTGTGGATGAGAGCTTGCAGCAGCAGACACTTACAGCATGATCTCACTTCAAACAGCACGTCTCTTACGACAGTTGCCAACCTTGGATTCTAATATCACGATGTCCCTCCAATCTTGGAGTAATACAAGTTTGTTGGTTTCGGTCACGAATGCGAGGGGATGGTTGTATGATCAGATGTATTAACCTCATCCTTCATTCCTGTCCGATTGCCATTGATCCCTCCAACGTGTCCGCCACCGTCACTCATTAAACTTCACTCGTCCGTCCAATATCCCACCACATTATCGCGATTTTCAATGTCATTTTCGACTCCTGATTGTTTGCTAGCACTGGTACTATATGGGTAGACGGCTGGTGACTTTACCATTCTTGCCCAAGACGCGGTGGCATTCGGTGATGGTCTAGGTGATAAAAACGGATTCGGGCAGGGAATTGCCTTCACGGCGAGACTTGTCGGGCTCATATGATATCCGCTTGTTGCTCGACCTCATGTCTACATTCGTTTCGCAGGCCTTCAACCTTGGATGAGCTTGTATTTGGTTCGCGAAAGAATGTCGACGAGGGTTAGAACGAGGTACGCGACGGGAACGCGCCCCGAAGAATTGCCACAACATGGCGCTTCACCTCTGCGATGGTGAGATTCTTGAGGTCATGATGGGGGACTTCTGGCGTGGGAAAGGTTACAGTCCTCTGAATCGGGGGGTTGATGGAGGTGGATTTGAGCAGGGCAAAATGTTGACTGAATGGTAGCCCGTACTTCTCAGTGGAAGAGAGCTCGGAGCGAGGTGTGAGTGGGTCTAGGGTCTCGGAACAGAGAGGCCACCTGCAGGCAGCCCTCACTAAATTTGGGGTCAGTAGCAAAAAGCGCGTTAGGGGGCCAGGAGCAGAGAGGTGGTGTCGCCTTCGCCACCCACAGCACTGTCACCTACTATCTATCACTGAAAAAATGTTAAGAAAGATAGGCCGGTGCTTGCCCTGCCTAAGTCAGCACCTAAAATCACTACGAGCCACTGAAGCTTCGCTGCACCCACTGAACCGACCAAACGAAATCTATCTGAGGTCACTCAGCTGCACAGGACGACTTCAAACAACCAGCGGAGACAACCAGAGCCAAGACGACCCAAACCGATAGATGAGGATGTGCCCCTGCTGAGCCCACTGTTACATTCGATTGTCAATTGATTTGCCCGGGCGGCTGCAAATTCTCTTATAGGCAAACTCGTCTTGAGCAGATAAAACCCAAGAGTCAATTGAACGAGTTGACAATAGCCAAATGGGACTAATGCACTGCTCAAATGTAAGGGAAAAGGCTCTTTTCTACGTCGACTGTCGATTGTGCTGCTTTGATGCTCGCCGTATAAGTGAACATCCTGATCCATTACACCCTGAAGGCTCCCATAGTGGTTGAAAGGCTTTATACATCAGGAAAGCGCACAGGTTTATACAGTAATGTAAGGGAATAGTGTCCCGATCAGTCTGGATCCAACGTGAGGTAATCCCAGGTAACCCACTGTTTCCATAGACGTCTCAGGCAGTGGTGTCCTCCAAGCCTTGCGGCACCAACATTGGCAAGTCACCCTGACTACCTTCCCTCTCCCATGACCGTGGAAAAGAGGTTTATGCTTAAAAGTCGACCAATGATCACCCATGGCTCGTCCGAATTGGGTAATAAAGTGACTCTAATACAACATCTTCAGCAACCCCTGATCCCGGTCCTTTGCGGAGATCTTCTATAGACCCCTACCCCACGTCTCCAACGACCCCGTGGCTTCGGAGCGCTGTCCTCCACGGACCTAAAGCGTTTACCGAAGGGACAGTTGAGTCCTGCTCTTGATAAAATATTTGGGCCTCCCGATTAAAATTGAGCAGATCCTTTCTATGTGCGCAAGACTGAAGCCGCATCTCGGAGGGTAGAGTTTCATTTGACAATACACTTAGCGTCCTTGATGATTGATGAAATGGGGTGAGGAACAGGTTGCTGCTTCCGATGAGGCGATGAATAGGGGTTGGTGTATTGGAAGCCCGGACCTGAATATGGTAGTTATGTGCTCCGGTGACCTTTGACTAACTGGCGAGGGTAGCCAAAGCTCGATTGCTCTCAACAAACCGAAGCAGACTTACATCAACGTCCGCTCACACAAACAAGTTGGCGCTGTCCCATGAACGGAGGCCTTCGTGATGTTTCTAACGGTTTATCTTGGACCGTGCGTAGGGAGGATTTTACCAGTGCGGCCCGCTTTTGCCTCAGGTCTGACACTTCATCTTCGCCAGTGAACGTTTTCGGGCCTCTCCCCGAAACTCAGTCCATCAGCTCCGAAATCCTCACCACTTGCCATAAACTCGCGCATTGAAGAAGGACAGACTCGGCACCCAAGCAGCAGCGACGAGTAAGTTCGCATTTACCAACAGATTCACGGTTACTGATAGACCTAGGATGGATGAGCTCCAGAGTCGCGCCCCAGAATCCAATGGCAGGCCGTCAGGGCCGCCGCCTCGGTGAGTCAAGCTGTTCTCTACCCCATGAAAGTTACTGATATCCCCAGCATACCTATTATATCATCCTTACGAAAGAACAACGCGCCTCCGTCTTCACCTCCTGTCAATCCGTCTGGGCTTTCGACCTCTAGTGCACGATCCACCACAAGAAGAAGCGTTCTGGACCGCCGAGTTGAGGCGCTGAAAGCCGAGAGAGATCGCGAGGTTCGAGAGAAGCGTGCTATACTCGATGAAAAGCGGAAACTGGAGACGGAGAACGCTGCGTTGGTTTTGGAGGCACAGAGGTTGAGAGCTGAAAAGGCTCAGATGAAGCGGGAGATGCAGAACCTGAAGAACGACACCCAGGTGATGCAGACCGAGAAAGAGTTGCAGGAAGCTGAAGTTCGGTACAAGGACGATGTGATCGAACGTCTCAAAGGGGTGCTCCGACGAAATAACCTTTATAGATGATACTTCAGTGGTGATACTTGGTGTTGAATATTTGCCGATGGACACAGTAAATACAATGTGATCTAAGCATGTTGATCTTTCTTATCTGAGCTGCGCAGTTGGAGGGACAATAGAAATGGCTTCATAAATCTCAGCCTTGTCGATGGTTCCTGGGGAAGATATCTTAAGGGGGTTGCTACCCTGTTCATTGTTTGGTAGAGAATTGCATGGTCGTACTCTCTTCTATTTCATGTAGTTCAGACTGCATTTTCTCAAGCCAGGTTCGCTTATTTAATATGACCTCTTTATACCGCCTTTCGTTATGAAAAGTGAGCTCTTCATGGCGCTCTCAATCTTGCGCACGAGATCGTACGATCGTTTTTAACCCCCGTTCAGTTTTCTGTTCTCATTGTTCAACGTTTATACATGTGACTTATATCATAGGCTTAAGGGTCTCGATAGTATTCATTTCCTGCTATAAACGAGGTAAGTGATGTGAATTTAAACTATCCTAACCAGCCCCCTGTAGACATCCCATTCCCAACTTATCAACCCTGCCTAGTTGTCAGTGAAACCACCAATCTAAATCCTGAGAGAGTCTCTGTTAGTGCAGAACTTTGGTCTTCTTTTGGAGATCTTGGATCTCACTGGCTTGCTCAGCAACCTGCTCCTCCAAGTGCTGAACGTCAGGGGCATCGTGCCGGTCGATGACGGGTCAGAGCTTGGGATTCGCGGAGAGGGAGGAAATTGGGAGGCCACGGGAGCGGCGCCATTGTTCGTACACATCTTAGATCTCACCACTATATCCTTGAAAGTCAGCCTCCTCCAAAGGGCACTGAGGGGCGTTGCTGCCGAGATGAGCAACTGCACTTCAGTCAGTACCAAGTTCAGGTGGCTACAAATGATCTCAATGTACTCACACATCCTTCCCAGATGCAGCGCTCAACGTTGAATTCGAATGTCACCTCAGTCACTTGAGGGGCGCCAACCCTTCCGAAAGTGCTACAGAGACTTTGGACGGAATAAGCCTCGAAAGACTGAAGTTTTCTGTAGTCGGAACATCCATAGTATCCGGCCATAGCGAAGAGGTATCTGATGCGTTGTTTGGGATTAGAAAGATCGAATTTGCCTTTGTCAGGGGGCTGGTGTGGGACATTCATGATCGCGATTGATGACATGAAGTGGATGATGGAAGTTGAGAGACGCAAAAGCCGTGGGAGACTCAGCACTGAGGGAGGGTGTGTGTGGGTTGCTGAGGCATGGTGACTACCTATACCTAGGCTTATGCCTTCTAGTGGATTTAGTGGATATTCAGTGGCTGGTACCTCAACCAGCAGCCCTGGAGCAGGTTCAATTTGGCTACGGGAGCTGCCTTGAGGGTTTTAGTACTCTCAGCAAAGTCAGTAGTCGTTAGTGGATTTATGTGCTGGCCGGGCATTTTGGCTTGTTTCCCAGTGGATGCCCTGCTATGGGACCGACCGAATGCTGTACAGGCCATTTATGGTGGGTCCTTCACTCAACTTAAGGGGGATCGTCACACCCACAGGCACCTACAAGCCGCTGGATTTCCTGCTCTTAGCCCCACTTGGAAAAACAAACAGTAAACAACAATCGCTAAACCTTACCATCTACCAAGACTAAGCACCCTTTTTTTCATTCTCTTTCTGCAGCAGCAACAAAGTACAAATCCTTCGCTATGGATACCAAGCGAGAACTCCCCGTTTTTGATCACGCAGCAGCCGACTTCAATCAAGTCGGCCCTCGTCGTGCTTACATTGAGCGGTATTTCCGAGTTCTCGGTTTGTGGCAGGCCGACGAAGTCGAGGCTGTTCGCGAAGCGTCTTTGGAGAATACCTGTCTCCAGCTTCAAGAAAAGAAGCACAAAGAAGTCAGCCAACTGTCCTTCGAGTACATGGTTGACTACGGAATTTGGAACAGCCTTCGTAAGTTCAACCACCTTAGTCTTTGACTCACATTCTACTAACCACATCCCAGTCGGTGGTGCTAACTTGCCGTTCGAAGACCATCCTTGGCCTCATCGAGTGCGGGCCATACCTAAAAAGAAGGACCTTTCTGAGGGTGCCTCTGAGTTTTATCAGGGTTGGGTCGCTCGAGACAAGTCTCTTCTGCAGTCGCAGGGGAAGTCCTTGAAGGAGCCCAAGTCCGAGGCTTCCTCCAAGGATAACGCCACGCCCGGACACCAGACTCAACCTGCTGTGGTAGCAGAGTCTTCTCAGAAGTCTCCTACCCCAGCCAAGAATGCGGTGGTCAGATGGGACCCATCGATTCCTTTTGCCTTACAGGCTAAGCGCGATGCGGCTGCAAAGGCTGCTCGCCAGTCTTCTTAAGCTCCGGTCACCGTAGAGAAGACACGATCCAACACATTCTCAACGTACGTTGTCCACCATTCGTCTTGAACTTTCATTGACCTTGCCTTCATCCAGCCATATCTACAGAGCTCAAACGATCGACCACACAGGATGATGTCGTTGAGGAGGACTTAGTGGCCATCAAGGAGTTGCTACGGCTGCAACAACTTGCGATCGAGCCCCTGGAGCGTCCTTGGTATGGGGAGTGAAGGATCTTGGGATGAGATTTTAGGAATTGCGATGGCTATCGAGCATTTCTGGTCTTGTTTTCTTCTTGTAGGTGGATGGTAGATGATGAACAATTCAATCGCATGTTTGGGTTACAGCTGGTTCGCAAAACAAGAACCCATACCGCTTTGTTCGGAGACATGTCCAAGAAAGCTTCAGACATCATCAGTGAATCTTTTGGCAAAGGGAAACTGAGCCCATGCATACATCAGGCAAAGTCTGTATGGAAAAGGCTTACGGCAGCGGTTACTAAACAGCGTTTATAATACAGAGCAAGTGACTCAGATGAATTCACTGTACGTCGAGAGGTGAAAGCAACTATGTGTGGTCGCTGTAGCAGCATCTCAAAAAACGTGATGGCAATCAAAAATGTTCAACAGTCTTTGCTGCTTATGGTTGAAAGGTATGCGATGAATGGCCCAAACAGATGGTAAGGCGCAAGTTAACTTGGAAACTACCATGATATAACTGTCACCTTCGGATACAATTGAAGTAATCGACATGTTGTCAGGAACCGAATTGCCTGCGCAAGTAACAATGACAGAAAATTGAATGAAATCACCAAGAGGCTTTCGAATCAACTGAGTTGCATTTGCCTATAAACAACATACAAAGAACATAAATTACTGCCGCACCATGCCATCCATGCTTAGCCCAGTTCAATTGGAAACCAATCTGCCTGCTTCGTCATCATCTGTCAAAGGGCCATTGCTAAGAGTCCACCGAGATACCAGACAATGATTGATTCAATCCCTCGTTCATGGGTTGCTTGATTCGATAGAATGTAGCATTTTGCCGATGAGTGCAATGATATCCTGGTTGGACTCGGCCGCGGTCCGGGCAACAATTGCATACTGAGCAGCGTGAAGTGCAGCAACTTGATCAAACAAGGATGTTGCAGCGGCAATGTCGGTCGCATTTCCCAGCTCCTTCATGAGCTCATTCATGCTTGTGTGCTTGAGCAGTGCTCCATGCTGACCCGCGACGGACTCAACAGCTCTGTTTGCGTAGGCGACTGACGCTTCGAGATACGATTTCACAGCCAAGAGGGCGATTCTGAAGTTTTGGGCCGTCACTGGCTGGGATGTTGTCGATCCGTTGTCCACCGCTTTCTGCAGCGGGGTGCGAGGACAGTTGTTACTGTGCCGCTGACAGACGCAGAATCGACTTGACTTCCCGCAAGATAACATCCTCAGGCGCATCAGCCGTGGCAATCAGGTCAAGGCAAGAGTCAAAAAAGAAGAGGAGGGCGTTGCGGGGTAGGATATCCCCCAGGTGGCGCTCGCCTTCGAGTTGAGTGTCGACATCGGTACGAAGGGCCTTGTGAATGGCCATGATGAGATCGGGGTCAATGTCGCGGAGTTTCGAGTTCAATCGCTGATACCCTTGTTAGCCCTGCTATATGTATACCACAAAAGACTTGCCGTCGCTTTCTCACGCAGCTCAACAGCCTGTGCCCGGGTGAGCTCGCAGCTGAAATCGAAGAACGCGCCCTCAGCATCTGTGCGTGTTTGAGGTCCGTATTTCAGATCTCCTCTACAGTCTTCCATGGTGGCCAACATCATGTCGATGAAAGACTTGTCTTTCACTCCCGACATCTTGAATGTACTCCATGTGAGCACAAGCTTGGTTCCCAGGTGCTCTGGCTGAGTGACCACGAGTGGGTGGGCGGTGGCAACCTTCTCAACGAGGTTGGGAAGGAGTGAGACTTTCGTGCGACTCTCACTCATCTTGCTGAGCGCCGTGGTTTGAGTGGAAGCTTCAGCATCACCAGTGCCAGTCATCTTCTGCAGGGGCGCCGACAATGTCGGAGCGCGACACGAGGTATCGAAAGGATCTTGATGTAGTTTCGGGAACGAAGAAAGACGAAGAGTCGCCTTGGGAAAACAAGGGGAATTAGTGTTGTCGTGAAGTGAAATTGAAATTTACCCAGTGATCTGGCGTAAGGGTGCCGAGAAATGAAGGTGGGTACGGGAAGAAAGGCGATCGCCAGTGTTGCTTGGGCGATGGGCTTGCGGTACGTCGCATTCATGTGACCAAACCGGGCGAAACTGGAACCTGTAAACCTAAGAATCAACAACAGGATTGTTGGTGTCTCACCTCAGATCGAATGCGCCACCATACGGCCGCAAAGGAGAAGAACAGCGATAGAGATCCGTAAGAGACTCGCGACGAATCCGGAGCACCTTCTGGCGTAACTGGCGTAAGGCTAGGGTTTTAAGAGAGGCTTCAGCCCCCAGGACAATCGGGTACCAACCGATTACAGAATTGTGAACGGGAGGGCGCTGAATGCTCACCCTTCAGTCACGGTTGCTTTATGGCCTCCTGCCCCTCAGAGATGCGTGTTGCCTCAGGGTCAGGACCATCGAGGGGAATTCTATGCTGAACGGCAACCACTAGCCCCCTGTTTCTTGGATATAGCCTCCGCGACATTTTCTCGGCGAGAACATATTCCCTGAGATTAAAGAGGGATATACAGAAACCCGAGAGAGTATACAAATCGTCTGGGGTAAGTTCACACCAAAACCAAATGCAGCGCACTCGTTCAGAACCATGGGTCAGGTGAGTCAAAACAGCATCTCTGCGCTGACAACTGTCTATATTTATTGTCGCCATCACATCGATGAGCCCCAGTTCCCCTGCCAACTCGGGCCCGTCACACTTACCATGAGAAAGCAGGACTCGGAGATCCTTCAACAGCTCGAGACAACCAGCATCGAACGCCCCGAGCCCTCACGAATTCTGAAGAAGACTCATGTCTCCCAATACCCAAGTCCCGACGATGACAATGACGAAGACGCAAGCGACAGGTCAAATTATCCCTTGAAATTGAATCCCCATCCCAGCTCAGATGAAATCTGCTCTATCCTCAACGATTGTCTCCAAAATCTTCCGCTCCCACTGGGGCCCAGTGAGCCGTGTCAAGCGTCTGGCAGAAGGGATCACGGCCGAAGCGCGACGATACGAGAAAGTCCACAGTCGAGTGCAGAGGTCTTGATGTTATTCTCGCGATCACAGCGTGGCCCTCGACTAAGCTTCGATGTGATGGTCCGACCCTTGGCGCCCTCTCAAACATACATTCACCACACTACTAAGTCTTCTGGGATCCGGGGGACAAGAAGCGCAGTCCTTTAAGACACCACAGCGTCTACACATCCGGCTCGCAACCTCCCATCTTCTGAGATGGGCTTGTAACAGCGGGCAACCTGACGCCAACTCATGCAAGGGGTAGTCACAATACAATCAATGGAGAATGACCAAAATCGAATGCTGATGTGGGCTAGTGATACGATACTCGGCGTTGAAGCCGGGTAAAGCATTGCGGTGTCCCAATCCGAGGTGCATAGGGCCCGCGGCCTGAATGTCTCATGAGATGTCAGCGGCCTCATTTCGTCGGTCTCTGACACAACTCCAAGGAGCGGAACTTCTGTCGTCGACCGACACAAGCCCAGCGAGGCAAGCCCTCCGACGGGGCCCTCGGGAGGTGTGGTTGGAGGGTGAGAGAAGATGAAGTATGTCTGGGGTCGCTCGAATGTCAAACGCTCGATGATGCACAGTGACGGCAATCGGCCGCGTTGAAAGAGGGATGTCCAGCAAGCTGAGAGGAATCTGAACCACCACCAGAAATTGGCTCTCATGTGTCGTGGAGAAACGAAGACGTTGTGGTCATGATGGTCAACAGTGAAATCTTCGTTTCGGGTTACTCCTTGTATCAAGAGTGTCGTCGTTGGTGGGAGAAGATACAAACCCAAGTTCCTGCCTCAAATGATGGTTCTTCACGCCAAATTTTGCCTGTAGTAGTAATGGATCCAGTCAACAAGACATGTGTATTAGTTTAGCATCAACGGGTAAGAAAATGGTTGAAAGGTTCATCGCTTCAAGTTCACTCAAATTCCGGTGTACGGTGATGTTGTAAAATGCAACGCCTTTTCAATTCAACTACTCTTTTCAACGACTCTACTCTCTCACATCGGTGAACAATCCATAGCCTCACTGAGGGACAATCTGTTTGCAGGCGCCTTCCTCTGCTCTTGCTGGTTTCTGGGAAGAAAGAAACCTCTGCCCCAGGTGACCGCCACTCAAGAGCTACCATCAAGCATTATCTGCCTTGTGGAGGGCCATCTAATGGCGGGGTACATACAGATCAAGTCGCTGCTTCAATAACCGATTCTCTTCCTGCAGTGCCTTGATGAGACCTCCTTGCTCCTCAACCTTGCGCTCTGTCTGAGACAACCGTTTCAGGATATTCTCATTGCTAGCTTTCAGATCATTGATAACCTGATCTTGGGGTCCTGTTTGAGAAGCGTTGCGGTCCCGTCCAACTTGTGTAGAGCCAAGCCTATCAGACGCAGGCTGCCGTCTTAATGGACTGCGTTCTCGCTGACTCTGTCGATGAGACGTCCCTGCGGAGCTAACGGGGGTGATTTGAGGGCAAGACGTGCGTAACGAACGTGGCGCAGGGATCGGCTGGGGGAGTGAAATGAGCTTTGGGGATCGTGATCGATACTCGGACATTGGGGAAAGGCTGCGAGATTGACGATCCCCTCGTCCAGTGTTTCGCGCCGCTTGTCCGCTTTGGCTGGCGGTTTGGTGTCTGTCTGAGAACTAGTCAGGAGAGAGAGCCAAATTGCCATGGATATCGGGCCTGGCAACCATCCTCAGCATCTGTTTGCATGCTCGAACATCAAATTCGTGAAGCTGGTCCCTGCTGGGTACGTCGTCGCCCTTCAACACCTTGAAAGCATTCGATACGGCTTCGACGTAGCGACCCACACCGAGCCTCTCGTCGCTATAAGCAAACTCGTCGATTGCCTTTTGAATACACTGCAGATCGGTGAGCCGAAAGGGAATGATATTGTGTCTCATCAGCTCCAGCTCACGCGATGTCGGAGACTTCTCAACAGTGACATAGTCGGCGATGGAGATCATGAAGTCGGAAAAGAAATTTGGCTCGTCCTGAAACTCGATAGCGGCATTGCTTGCTTCCGTGTGGAGTTGGTGCAGTGTCTTTGGCAGCTCTTCGTCATTCATCGACGCCAATTTCGCATTCAGTGATCGGAGAACTGGGCAGTGGACGTGGGGAAGGGGGAGCCAGTGAAAGTTGGTCGTGCCGCCGACGCGAAGATTGGCGGTATATATCAGAACATTGACGAAATGGCGGTGATCCTGCTGCCAGACTGGGTGGACGATCAGGTCTGCGATGGCGTTACAAGCTTCCTTGCTCAGCAGGTGACAGGTAAGAACAGCGGTGTCCTTCTCTGTCCTTGGCACGAACTGCAGTCGATTGAACGGGGAGAGCAAGAGAGGTGGTGTCTGCTTAAAGAAGCGGACACAGACACGCCAGAGGTTTCGCAGAGGGTCATCGTTCTTACGCCTCGTCCCAACCTGATCCGAGGACTTCTTCCGTTCTGACCTTTGCCATCTTGCCTCGACCCCATCCTCATCACCCTGTGTCCAGTCTTCATTCATCAGAGACTCTCCGTCTTGCAGGATGTCTGTCATTGTGTCAAGGGTCACCGCTTGATGTCGTTGCAGTATCGCCTGGACGATGGGTACGAGACTTTGGTCGATGTCGGCTACAGTAAGTCTGCCCGACCTTTTGGCGGCCTTTGAGGGATCGTTTGCGCTGTTCATGTTGACTATGGTCTGTGAAATATCGATGATCGCGAGACACGCAACTTTGGGTGAGCTGGAATGCTTACCCAGGTTCAAGTGCGGAGGTTTGAGAGATGATAAAGTTTGGAAGCTTGGGATCAATTGATGTAGTGGTCCAAGCTTCGCGAGTAATTCAATGAGTGAAAATTTTTATTAATGAGTCATGTAAGGATGTTTGGGTACGTTCACTTGCATTAGACAGACAATTAGTTTTAGAATCGTAGGCTTGGATACATAAGAAATATCAATGTTAAGTAGTTTTTGTCATGGATGTGTCTCTTGGAAGAATTATCAAGTTTCAATGTCATAAGTTGCCAGAATAAAGACAGAACGTCCTGATTTGATCATCAAAATATGAGACCATAGAGCATGTGAGAAATTCAATGTCCACTCCTCTTCTTACGGAAGTTGTCAGAGGCATCACCGTCCAGGGTGAACAACGCCTCCACACCACGAACAAGTCTCGATCAAAGCAGTGATCCTTCAGAGGCTACAGGGGGCAACCCACTGAAGGTACTGCAATGCGCTGTGAATCGGCGTTTGGCCACGAGGGACGGTTACACATGCGGGTCATTAACAAAAAATCTTCAATGTCTTCATGTTTCTGGTTCACTACCCGCGAAGTTTGGCTATTGTTTGTGAGATCTGACTTATTGTATTCATGAACTTGATTCATGAGCCGAAGGGTTTATGTATCGCCCGAAATTACTTTGACAGCTGTTACTCACCTCTTTGTTCATTGTTCATCTTTCACCACGCTCTTTGGTAGACTTGCACTGATTGGCGGTTTGTCTCCCTCTAAATCTTGAATAGATTTCCTGCTGCCACTGTTGATGGACAGTGGCTGTTCTCAAAAGGCCAGCTTATACAGAAGGTAAATCTTGAGCACGATGGAAACTTTAGACGATTCCGCCACGAATCTGAAATGAAATATATTCACTACAGAGTAACATCCAGACTTCCTTCTGAAACAGTTTTTTTTCCATGGCAGGCATGTCTATTCTTATTAATAACAACATGCTTGATACTTGTCCACATCCAATGTACTCCGGGAGGAAACCTCGCTAGCTTGGTTCTACTACTCAAGAGATTCCCTCGTGGCCTCAAAAGTAATAAGAAAAATGCATGACAGCATCTTCAGTGACAGTTACACACAGCTCTCTGGATATCCATGTCAATTTTCAGCGCTCTCTGGACCGTCGCGTTGCACAAATCAAAGCGGGGTAGTCTGTTCAACTACGAGGTCCGACCTAGCTTTTTTACCATCCTCCAGATTGACGAAGACTCCCATCGCCACCTTCCTTCCAGTCCTGGCTCCTTTCTCACCTATAACAATGTCCATTCGCCGTTACCCGACAATGGGGACCGCTATCTTCCCGTCACCCCTACCCTCTCAGGGAAAGACTACGCAGGAGTCATGGCTCTCCTCATGAGAAGTCCCTCACCACAGGCAAGTTTCGGGTGTTTGCTGTACCAGGCCGATTTGATCATAACTAACAAGTCTTACTCTCAGAACCGCTCCCGTATCCACATTATGAACGACCTTCTGGGCGCATTCCACATCGAAACACGCCAGCATATTCGAACGCCTCTGTCTGTCGTAGACAATTACAGGCCGACTACCCGTCACACAAGGAAACACATGCGATCTCGCAAGGCCCTCCTCCTGGTGAGGTGTTTCCTTCTTGCAGAGTAAACGTCAGCAAAGCTGGGGAAGAATCTGGGCTACACACCAGCCTCACCGAATCTACGAGCTGACGCGCGCGGGACGCTCTTACAAGCGTGTCCTCCAAGACCTTACACCCGGACCTCCTGGCCTCATTGTAACGAGTCAGGAACTACCTCACATTCCGGATGGTTCACTGCAACTCCCGACGCCATCAATGTTGGTAGTGGCCGATATCAAGCATCAAATATCAACCACCCGTTGCTAGTTCTCCGATCAGACATGCATGCAAAGCTGGAATACCATACGAAGGATTCACCGGGGAATATACACGAATAGCATGACCACGTCCTCGACACTTCGCTCCATGTTGGATAGACAACTGGGCTAGACTCCAATTGTTTTCCCGACACTCGAATCCCGCCGGTTGAGGTCCCTCCAACTGTGAAACCAGAACTTATCATACAACTATATACGAATTACAGGAGGACGGTGGCTTCTTCCGATTGCGAACACATACGTGCTGAGGGTAGTGAATCTGAATGGCGACCACCCACCCCCGCATCCTTTTCTCCCAGATTTCTGGCTCAGTTGAGTCAATTCCTGGCTGTGGATGGCACTCCACAGATGTAGTCAAGCTTAGCGAACAAATCTACGGTGAATGAGCGATGTCTCCTGGTTGAAGATTTCAGGGCTCAGCAACCTCACTCTGTTCAAACGCCTGCCTGGCGATGTCATTGCGGCTTAGCTGACGGTAGCATTAATGCTTTGAGGTCTGAGAGTGCCGATGCACCTACAGGTAGGCAGGCTTATGGAGTATGCTTCTCGTGTCAATGGATCAGTGATGAGGCTGGCAGCCCTCAAGTGTCACAAAAGCTGGAGACAAGAGTGTCTACTACATTGCATCTCACCTTCACGTCAATGCCATCGCCGGTTACTACGGCACCGAGGAGTTGGCGAAGCTTTCGACTGGCAAGATCGAGGTTACTGTGAAGCAGGTGGGCTTCCATCATTCCTCAGATCATCGCCGAGATGTCTCCCGCGAACAGGGGTTCCGAAACCCGCTCCCTCATCAATCTCGTTACGACTAGGGACATGGAGGAGCTTTCCTCGTACTCGTCGTTGGGCGTTGAGTCGGCATCAATGTTTGCTGGTCGCGAAGCGGTTCTAGTCTGGTCGGTGTTGTTCGATGCGCTGGCAAAGGTCTGCCTACCAGCAGCGACAAGGTCTTGACAGACCATATGAGATAAGCGCTTGCTTTGGAATATTCGATGGCTATCTATGAATAGCGAATCGCCGAATACTGCACGGCCCATGTCGAAAAGCCCCAGCTTCACACTCTCCGATATCTTCTCGTTGCGCTGCTCATGACCTGCCGCCAAGCCTCGCCGACTCACAAAGCTTCACCGAGGAATATACACGAACAGTATCGCTACATACTCGACAGTTCCCTCCGTGTCACTTGACAGGCGGGCTAGACTCCAGTTCAGAGACGGCTGGTGATAGTGATGATCCGACTCCTGGCATGTGAGTGAGACTGACATTTTCCCCCTCACATGAACACCTGACATTGTGTTGATCCTTGTGTTATCTGATACTCTACTGACACTTAGCTTTACAAGACATCCACTTATTCCGTCCGACACCCTCTACCCAAGCCGCCGCCGCCACCAACAGCGGCTCGACCGCATGTGCTACGATCATTTCTGGCCACCGTGGTACACATCCTCACTGTCGAACACTTCCCTCCATTGCCATGCGCAAGCCCATTGTTGAAAGACGCTTATGGGTACCCAATATTCGTTCCTCGCGCTTCAAGATTCTCCCAACACCCGTGACCGCGACACGACAATTCTTCATGCCCTGTATCTGGCAGCTGCACGGGCTGTGAATGTTCCGACATTGTCAAAAGCGGCTGCCGGGGACTTGCATCCAGCCTCTACTCCGATCTTGCTACCTTTATCAAAGCCGATCCCAAGACAAGTTCAATGCCACGGCAATCATCCTCGCTCTGGTTCACTGCTATTGGGAGGCCTACCATACACAGGGAGACACACAACACAACTGAGTCCTCTGGCAGTCTTTCTGGTTTACTTCGAACACTGTCACCTTGAACGTATGGATAGCGAATGTTGCACCACCCATTTCAAAACACCTCGCCTACACAATCTCCCGTAGCACTGTGTATATCGCCCAAAAGCTTTATCGCGTGATTTCATGCGAGAAAGGCCTCTGCACTCGCGCGTACTTGTCGTAAACTCGGTATTCAGGTGAGATCCAAAGACTATTCGAGACAGATTGGACATTCCTAACATAATCTATCCAACCACCAGACTACACGTCTCACCAAAGTCATCATGATCGATGCGTTTACTTCCCAAACATTTGACGGTTCATCAATAATCCCTCGTACTCGGCTGCCTGAACCGACAAGCAGGTTGGAATCGATAGGACTGTCATTTATGATTCGCGATCACTCGAATCAACTCACACCGATGCGAGCTTTATCTCCGGGATACGAGAATCTTGCGAAACAGGAGTGTGATCGTCGACAACAATGACCAAATCTCCCCGCAAGAGCGCAATCAAGGTCGGCCTCTGGGAGCGGTACGCGAGCATGGACGTGAAGGCGATCGAGTTGGAAGACATGGAGGGTGCTGAAAACGATCAAGTACGACGAATGTACCGAGCGGACCATGCAGTCAAGGTACATGCCCGTCCTCCAAGAGCACCACCCACGCGAGCCTGGGATGTTGTTGGTGGTCCTGAGGTGGATGTACAGGTCTACACGCCAAGGATGTCGGGCATGGTCTCGACGATGATGCAGAACTTCGACTCATCGCAACCAATTGATGTCAAGGCCACTGTGGATGAGAGTGAGATTGGACTTACTTCATTTGTATACAACTCCGGAGCCTACTTCTCCTGAGTGCTGGTCTCCTGGTGAGCCCCAGCAGTCGAATCGCCGTGGACGGCGCTGATACTCGAGCCAACCCGGTTTGTGAATTGACTGCAAGCTCGCTGGCCAGCGGCATATCCCTCGAGCGTCGGGCGGGACTTGGGTCTGAGTTATCGGCAACAGGAAGAGATTCAGGACCCAATTCGCAACAAAAACACAGAGTGATTATTGGAGGCGGTCGGAGTGTCGTCACGTCACTATCAGTCACAAGTTCCACGACCAGACCACCTCCAGAGAGTGGCTTCCGTCAGTCCAAGCATCAACGAAGATACACGGAAGATCTCGTGTGAGTGGAACGCTTTTGGGGGCCTGCAAATACTGACGTTCAGCATTCCAGCACGAGAGCGCTTGAGCGGTATGGCTGGTGGTACCTGATCACTGGAAACACATCCCATCGAAGCCTACATCAAGTTTACACTGCGCATGACCGAGTTCTCCAGGAACTCAAGACCACAGAATTGCAAAGACGGCGATTGCCTGTGGAACGCCCCTCGCGAGAAAATTGACAACTACACCACAGGCAGCCACGAAGCCTATCCGTGCACGATGTTCCCAAACTCTTCAGTCACGACAATACAGGATTGCCGTTGCCCCGAGTTGATAGTCCTCACATCCGATACAGGTGTCCTGGTCTGAGTCGTTTGATGTCATCTAACCCGCAGAACGAACGCTTGGGTCTGATCAGTACACGGGGCCAGGGTCACTCATAGTGTCAAGCTGTGCCAGGGAGAGCGCCCACCGTACCTAGAAGATGATCTACGTTGCAAGTACAGACGTCAACGTGATTACGTGGCCAAAAGCTTCGACGCGACATGGTGCATACGTGGTCCAACAGGGGACCATGTCGTTGGATCAACGTTGATTTACATTTCCCGATTGGGATAGAATGTTGGTAACTATTGGACACTTTTTTAAGCATAAAACCTTCTTTGTGTATTGGCAGGTGTCTACGCTGAAGTACGTTCCTCGGTCACGTCCTCCAGGGTCAACCTTGCAGTCTTTAGACAGTTTTGGACGATTCGGACAAATGGCGACAGGACAGAGGGATGAGACATTGGAAATGGGAGGTATGACAAGTTATCACTGTTGTCCACTTGGATATGTAAGCCAGGCAGGTCAAAGGGTTCTTGGGTCAGAGAAGAAGGTTGACTTTAACTCTGTGGCTGTTACTTAGACACCGCAAATGTCTTGAGCGTGATATGGTTGAATCGGCACGAATACAATCGTTTCCAGATCAGGAAAGGCATTGCTACTCGGACGATAGACCCTCATGCCTGTCGCAGCCCAATAAATGAGGAAATCGCGAGTCATTTCTGCTCGAGCGTTTCAAAACCTTTCGCGCTCGCATGTCTCTCAGATGGCCTCTGCCGCCATGCATGCTGGCTCGGTCAAACGTCGGCATTTCACGTTGAGGCTCTCAGGTTATCCCGCCCCACCGAATTCAGCAGCTTTCTACAGCCAACCCAGTCACCGGATCCTCCACAACACCAAGCCATGGATTATGCTACCCGAACAGGGCTCTATCGGCTTATATTTCTGTGACAACTTCGCCCATCTCCAAGATTATCCCAGTGTTCCACTATCGACGCCACGCGACCAAGATTTCTGCGGTCTTTGTTCTCGTGGACCTGGCCAGCCAAGCGAGTCAACAGCCTCGGAGAAGTCAGCCTCTCAGGGCATCGAGAAGGCATGATTGAACTGATCAGTCTTCACCCGTCAGACTCTGCTTCGTACGATTGCAATCAAAACGAGCGGTAGCATTACCATTTCACACCGTCTTGCGTCACCGTCTCGGGCCAGGAAATCCGCCAAGGGAAGGGACCTTAGGCCTCAGGTGTGTGAAATTGATCGGAAATTTCTTCAATGGACTGACATCAATAGGTTCTTCGATATCCACGCGATATAGCGTGAAATCCGGGCACTCGCCATCACTAAGCCAAAGGATCGCGCCTCTCGGGGCCCAGGGCCCCTGTCGATTGCTGAGACAGTCATACGATCAAATCAAGTTCAGTCAACATGGAAACTTCTTCTTCCCATCATCTTGAAAGTCGAATGGAGTCTTCCGGCTCTAATGTCAGCGCACACGGATCTAGGAGCAGAGACGACAGGGTTCTTCGTGGCCTGCATCAACTTGCTGCCAAGCGCCAAACACAGAGCTACCCTCCACCACGGCATAAGGGCAGATTATTACAGTTGCTTGTGGTCGCCCGTCAGGCTTGCGATGCAGCGCGCTCCCACTTCCGTTGCAGCAAGATTAGTTTCGTGTGGCACAAGCTCGCAAGAGCTCCGTCACCATGGCACCGACAACAGAGACGCAAGGTGTATGGATGCGAATGTTGTGGGACGGTCGGTCGGATCTCTAAGGGGGCACGATGGATAGCTTGAGACATCATCAATAAGTTGTCACTAGACTGACTCGCGATGTGGAAGCGCTGTCCATTGGGACTCCGACGACCCTCAAACACACATGCTTGCATCACTTTTCGAACAGTGGATTCAGGTACCTGAGTGTCTGTGGCACGATATGCAGCATCGCTCTGTTATTTACGAGACTCAACATTCTCGCCAAAATGGATCGGAGACTACAGTGGTGCTGAAAGGGGTGTCGACGTTTGAGGCTTCTGTATCCACGTTGCCGCAGTCTTGTCGAATCACAGGTCCATTCGCGACACCAACTCAGCGACATCTTGCCTACGACCATCCCAGTACCCATGAATGTGCTCTGCTCTATACAGGCGTTTGTGTAGTGACTCTCCCCAGAAGTTATAATCTCATCACTTCCCTGACTTTCTCTCGCGATCTGCGCTTTCCTCAGTCTCACTTCCAGTAAGGCCACCACTAACTCGATCTCTACCAGTACGATCCCCTTTACTCCGGACCCATGCCTCGACACTCTTTCCAGCTCACCCTATCTCGCCCTCTTCAACGGCCAATCGTTCATCTCGCTGAAATAGGCTCCTGATTCTGTCACTAGAGCTGGATTGGGCCAGCCCCGTTCTTTTGAGCTTGTAGTCCTCCAGCGTTGCAACATGGGGTCACATTTGCGATCATGTCCAACTGAGACAGATGCCGCAACTACCGCAAGAACGGAAGCACACTCTTTCAGAATCCAGACAGCTCACAACGCCACCGCCAAACCACCGTCGGGACCCCTTTGGGACCTCCCATACTCTGCTCTGGACTCCAGTTCCAGAGTGGCTGCCGTATCTTTGGCCCAATTGCAGAGTCCCCGTCGGTTTCAGTCTTTCTCATGGTCCCCTCGAACATGGGCTGCCTCTTTGCGTCAACTGGTTATGGTCATGTTGAGGATGCAGCATGCTGTCGATTTCACAAGATCTTGGAGTCCCTGAGTCAAGTCCTTCAAGCCTGCGATGCCGAGTTACAGCATTCGCCAGAAAGCTTCCGCGCTGTCAAGATTTAGTCGCCGAGCGATCGCCATCGACATAGTTACTACCATTGACCGAGATTACAGCGACATATGTACTCATTGCAGCCCATCGGTGAGATTGGAGAACGCCTTTCTGTTCATGTAGCTAACCCCAATTGGCTCAAGCAGATTCCTCACCATCGATCCGCAAAAGCCCAACACCGACGCAACGAGCGGGGGACCCCCGGGCCTCATCACGACGAGCACCAAAGAATGCCTCAGGGATATCAAAGTCGCGAAAGGAAGGGCAGACTGCAGCAGAACTTCCAATTTATTTAAGAGCGTGGGGATACCGAGAGTCGAGGTCGGTCATCGCTAGAGACATGCAGAGTGAATGGCCTGTTCGAAAGGGGGTTTTACAACCTTCTCCGGAGAAACGGACATTTCGCCGCCTTTCGGATGGAATCATCAACAAAGTAGCGGAGAGGTCTGCTCTTGATTGAAGACAATGTCAAGCCTTCCTGCCCATGCCCCCAAGCCGAACTTTCACCAAGCCCATCATGTCATGAAAGTCGGAACGAAGAGCCAAAGGGAAACATGTGCTACATACAGCGCCACCTGTTGGTACGACTGCCGAGTGCCGACACGCATGGCACCATGTCAGAACTCTCCTTCGATTGACCTACCCTGTCTTGTCACCATGCTAGGTTCTCTCTGCCGGAATAAGCTCTCGGTAACAGGTCTCAACTCAATCTTCATTCACTATTTATTTGGCTCAATCTGTATTTTGGAAGTAAAATGATCTCAGACTCTACTGCATCTTTGAGCTCCATCCCCTCAACGGACAACTCTTAGTCTCCCCGAACTGTTCTCTTCCAGCTACAGAGTTACATTTCAACATTGATCCCACTTTCGAGCAACCGGAAAATGTGAATGCAAGTACGTACAAGCAAATTACGAGCACATCGACTACTCCGACATCTCCTGAAGGCGGAAACAAGCTGGTGCACTGTCGGTAGACTTACTCACTGGAAACCGGCTCCTTGAGGAGAAAAGGGCGGTGTCCATGTGTTTCGGAGGAGGGACAGGTCAGCCATTCCGTGCCTTGCCTTCAGACAAACGAAACATAGTCCGACGTGGATAGCTTGCTTAGATTTAGTTCGTGGTCTGCTTCGATCCGCACTCGTCCAGATCCAGACGTCGGACGAGGGGCTTTTGATCACCAGCTGGGCTCGCAGAATCTCGAAAGGCGGACTCCCCAATGCTACTCATTGTTCTCCATTGGTTTACTCTTTGATGATCAAGACTCTCCTCAGGCTGTTACGGCTGTGCCTCGCGATCACGATGCCGCGTCCAAGCTTTCGGCGAAAGCATGCCATAGACCTGAAGACCGTCAAATTTGCGTCTGGTATCGGTCGACCCTTTCTTTACACCTTTTAGTTGGCTAGGTAGAACAAAATGATAATGACAAGTCTCCGCCGAGTGCCACGTGGAGATGCTGACTGTGGCGGGCGAAGTGGTATACTGGATGTGGATTACTTTTCTGTGGACAGAAAGGAGAGCAGCCAACTTCACCATCTACCTCTCCCCATCAAGTTTCCCGTCATTATAATCTCCTTGTCTTTCCAGCGAGCGTTTCGGTATGCTTGGTCCTGGTCAATGGCCCGAGATGGCTCACTGCAGCCGGAGACTGGTCACAGGAGGGGTTTCACCTCGCAAGAGGAGGACAAAATTGAGGACCTCCTTCGTGAGGTAAGTTGAGCATGGTAGCATGCTTTACATCAGCTTATTTGGTACCCTCATTCAATGACAGAGCGTATTCCTTCTTCGAGGCCTCGGTGCCAGCAGATGGTGCATTTGATCGACCATTCGGAGGAGACGTAAGGCGATCTTAACGTCTTAAAATGGTTTTCGCGCAAAGCTATAGGACCGAGATTGGTGAATCGTGGACAAAGCGTAGGGGAGGGATCTTGAGATCAGGGTTGTGTCAGCTTCTTTCTTGAACAAGATGGTGATTGTGACCTATCGATGTTCGGCACAGCCGAAAGCGACTGAACAGTGGATTCTCACGAACCTTTCAGGTTGAGGCGCGTGAGGGCTTTGTACCTTGGTGAAATGTGAATCGTAACGGAGATCTTGCTCGACGTTTGGAGTCCGTTAGGTTGTGAGGTTGGCCGGGCACGATGACAAACTTTACGTTGAAGACGCTCGTAGTACTTATCGCAACTTTTCCTGCCTCTGTGTCTCTAGCCTTGCTGATGGCATGAAGACCCAGGCCTTCAGGTCCTGGTGCTTCGCTGCGGCGCCCAATTCGAACTGTGCGGGTGATGTCGATGTCAAAGAGACGTTTGAGAAGTTGCTGGGCGGCAAATGCCTTGTCAGGCTCTTTTGGATGTTTTGTTGACAGGCGACAGAGTCGTTGCTCGTTTTACGCCAGCAACGTCTCGATCTGCACCTCGTGGTAGCTGAATCCTTATTTTCAGTCTTCGTTGTTCCCTTGCTGAGAGGCCCGTAGTTCTTTAACCGGTCCTTGGCGAAAATGCAATACAGCCTCAAGACAATTCGAAGCTCCGACTCATCTTTGTCATGTCGGCTTGTTGGTGAGAAGTCGGGAAGGACGTGAGCGCTGGGCGAGTGACCGCTTTGAGCAGGGTTTTTCTCACTACACTCGCGTTGGCATTGAACCACGACCTGTTGTATTACTTTACGTTGAAGGCTTTCACATCGCTCTCTCAGTCTCGTAGACTCGTATCACCAGGCGTACCCCCAGCAAGTTTTGTAGCCACGTGGAGGTTGAAGTTCAGATAAGAGCGATCCAGGTACTGCGTACCTCGACCAGCATCGCCTTGAGTTGTCCTGTCCGAATGCGCCATTCCCAAGAGAAGACTCACCAATGATTTTATTCCGCGTCTCCCCTCTATGAGTCAGCGTCAGCGGTTCTGTTGCTGCGCTTCTCTTGTCGGAATCGATGGTCGAGGAGCACAAAGGCTCGTGCTGATTGCTTAGCTGCGCCAAAAAAACGCGTGGAGTTGCCTATGGGAGTCCATCAGAGGGCGACATCACTGCGCTGGTCGGCATTGGTGGCATCTGATTGATTTAAATAGATATTGCGGTTCGAAATCGCAATCTCAATCTACCTGTATCTATTTATAACATATCATGGTGCTCTAATGAATTTCAAACAAAATTCTCGTTGATTGAAGTGTGTTTAATTCAATAATGTTTTGTTGGAGTTTGGAGTCAAAGTGAGCATTTTTGCACCAAATGGTCAATACGGCAGCTAGGGATACAGAATTTATATCAAAAGTTTCTGAATAAGTCAATGAGTTAAACAAAGCATTTAAGAGACCAGCATAGCTTCTGATTAATGAAGAAATGTCTTTTTGTTAATGATATAATGTGAGAGTTGAGTTTCTCCTACCCTGTAGCTTTGTGACTGTGGAGACTTCTCCATTTCCCCAGATTCGCCCATGGCTTGTTCTGCCCCACATGGTTTTCACGCGTCAGTCATCATCAAGGCAGGCGCGCTTGCAACTGTCTTTGTTCAAGATGCGTCGCCTCTCAACTCTACACATTGTCCTCTCTCCAAACAGCAGCCATCGAGCAAGCGCTTATTGTATGGGGAGCTTTCTTAGCCTGTATCTCCATACCTTGTTGCTGTTGTCATCCTCATCTTCGATACAAGCGCCAATCTGATGGGCCGACACAAACTTCGCATTGAGAATGAAACATCCCGGGACTGCAACAAAACCATTGCGGGCAGAGACCATTACCGCTTGGGTCTGAGACATGGAGCGCAGTTCATTTGAGATACCACTGCGCCCCAAACGACCAATTCGCAGCCTCCTACTCCATGCCAGCACAAACACAACGTCACGACCAACCGAGACAGTCGTCACAATCATGCTGCCCCAAAAAGCAACGAGAAAGACAGCGAAAACAGTATCAGTTGAGCTGCAGGCTTCCTTGAGCCCATAATTTGTCGCCCAAGCCTCACCCCCTTCGTCACGCGTCTGTGTTGGTGCTCACACTTTTCACACGGATCGATCAAACAGCATCTCATCACTTCACGACTTCGCATTCGCGCTCATAATCGATCGCGAAAACTGATGCACCCACTCGTCAAGCTGCACAGCGAAATCAGGAACCCTCATCGAATGTGACTCAGCAGAAGCGAAGGACTTAACCGGCGTCTGACGACATCCGATTCATGTTTGCCACCACCCAAAGAAATGTCTTCGATAAGTATGAGGCTATTTTACCACGGAGATCCTTATGTTTACCTCAAGAGAAAAGTCATCTGGCCCTGTCCCGCATGTCTTCAGTATATCTTGGATATACAGAAAGGGCAGCGGGCCGCTCCCAAACAACGTGCTTTGGATGAGACGTGTCCGGTGCCACTCGTCCTCCTACACCCCGAGGTTAGTTTCGCGTATTCTCATCCCTTGCTTCACCACACTCGCCTCCCCATCTCAGCCTCAGTGAAGCAGTCGGCGCAGCTTGATTATTCTAACTTACTTCCAGATGCTTTCCCGCGCAATCCTTGAGCAAACCGACCAACGCATCGTTCGAAAGAAAGCAGAACCCTCTCTCTTGCCCCCCGAGCTGCAGTTCCCAATGATTTCCTTCAATGGTATCTATGCGCACCAATCCAGCTTCCATCCTATCGATCAGTATGCGAGTACATTTGCCACATCCCTCTAAGACAACACTATGACCTTGTTTGCTCTGTCGGCCCTCACCACCCTGCCCCTCGATTCATCGGTCAAACCAGCTGAGAGCCTCACTCGTGGCGAGTGAGGTGGCGGGCAGCGAATGCAACTGTTCGACTGACTTATCGACTGACTTATCGACTATGGACCAAACTCCCCTTCCCACAACCGAAGCGAGAACTGGTGCGGCACACTCTGATTCACCAGAGACATCGAATTCGTGCTGTGCATGGTACACCCGCGGTCTCATCCGGACCATAGCACAGAAACTCGAAGACTGCAAGACAGTTGAGCCCCGCTGCATACGTCTTGGTCACCTTGGCCTCGATAATACGCACATTTCCCTCGCCAAACGCTGTCATCTTCAGTCTCCCGCCATCTTATCAATAACTCTATTTTGACCTTCGCATTCGCGTTATTGAGAAGCCCACAAGAAATGCCTTCGGCAGGTTGGATCGTTGGAGGATATTCCAAGATGGCAGTCAAGTCGGCGCGGGATGCAGGTTTGTTTGATGGACTTCCGTCCGAGGGAAGGCCAGAACCATGATCACCTCGGTTGTAGGTGATGAGAAGGCCTGATTGGGTTTACTGTATCTTATGAAAACCTTGGACCATTTTCTACCCTCCCCGGCTTGACGTCGAAAGCTCTTTTGCTCTTTAGGCTGTCTCAATGGAACCTCGTCTGAGTCTATCCCTTGCGTTTCAGCGCACTCGTGAGAAGCTCTTGGAACTCCTGCAGAAACACCAGCTACCTGTCTGTCAATGGGTGAAGCAGTTCGTGAAACCCAAGATTCGGGCTCACCGATACACTCGGGATCAAGGATCAGGCCCTCCGACTTCTTTGGAATTTGCACAGGTATCATCACTTTCAGATTCGCGGCCCACGCGTATAATTGTCCCATGAAAGCAGTTATCAATACATGAGGACCACGCGCTAATCCATCGAGCCCCCCCCCAGGAATTCAAAATTCAAGCCAAATCAACACCCCCCCTTCAACCACACATTACAGAATCAGCACCATGACTACATTCACATCCTGATGAAGCTCTCATCCCAGCTTCGAGATCTTTCCTACAGCTTCAGATCGTCAGTGGTCCCGTCTCTTCAATCCCCATTGCCCAACACTGTGTATTACAGTTGTCTATGGTGAAGCCGATCGGGGATTAGGTCAGCGCAAGTTGGACATATCTTTTCTGAACGCTGTATCGAAGACTCTTGCGACAGGCGAATGAGTCCTCAGGTTGACCGAATGCTATCTCAGGTTGACCGAATGCTATATTAGCTGACTCGAGGGGAGTGCTGGAAGCGACATGACAACTGATGTGTCTCTGTCATTTGAAAAGACCCACCTCTGATTCAAGCGGCTCATCCTCGGCTCAATCTCACCATTTGACCACATCAATGATCTCAGCTTCGCTCGATCATCCCGTTTGCATCTCCTCATCACATCCCGACCTATTGATGAGACTTCTACTTCCACCTCACGACTGTCATGCCCCTACAACATGGAACCCTACCTCTAAACATCTCGCATGAGATTCGTCACGGTAAGCTTGCAAAAGCAACAACACCACGCCATCCAGACATGCTAAAATTTGACGCAGAGTGCCGAACCATCACTTCATTTTTGATCGAATCGAAATGGCTGTCTCGGGCCTGTCGGCAAAGGGACTCTAGCCGCAGGGACGGTCAGATGCGCGCCTGTCGAAACCAACCCGTCCCCTGATGCTTGCCACTTCCAGTCAAGGAGCTTTCGCCACAGTCCGAGGGAGACCACTCTTCACTACTACGGCTGTGTACTCTGGACCTTTGGGAGCGACATTCGGTATGGATTGTGACCACGAAATGCCAAGTTCGAACTCTCCCTTTTGGACCCCGGGTGATGTCCAGACCCTGGACTTGCCAGGCAACGACAATTGCAATATTTTATCCACCATTGTCTGTCTCACAACATCAGATGTACGCATTCGTGTACGCCAACCTCGCAGTGCCGGGCCAGCCATCAATTTGACCGTCTCTCGGTCTGCTTCATCTGCGGCCCGGCCTCGCTACCTTAACATCAAGAATCTGAGCCCCACCTGTTACACTCGTCAATTGTGATTACTGGAAACTGACTTCAGGTCGACACGCCTTCCGAAAGAGTCTGCGAGTTTCGCCGCATCGAAATAGGTGTGATTTGAGACGGCTATTACAATCGCAGACCGACCATGCGCCGGACATCACGTCTCGAGCACCACATTTCTGGACTGCGATGCCCTTAAACAACAGTATTCCAATAGGTCCCCCTACTTCAGCATTCATTATTCGCGACTTTGCCAACTCATTTCCCTTCTCGCCCCATTATGAACGCGATGTGAAGACTTCCTCGAATTCTTGAGCAACTGTGCGTACGCGATTGCTATTAGTGTCACTTGGCCAGCTACCTGTACTGACATTTGTAACAGCGACATCTAGACGTCTGGCTTTATATTCGAGACAATTATTCCTCCGGCGACAATACCTTCAGCAGTTCTCACTCCACTCACGTCCCGCAACCATGCCGACTGCCATTCCGACATGCAACAACAGCATTGCTGTCTCGCAGCTGCTGATGGCTACCTCGGTGTCAATGATGACTTGCGAGGTGCTTAATGTTGGCGATTGGCGCCGCGTCTGTCACCGTTGAACTCCAGTCTCGGAGACCAGAGGAATCGACCTCCCGGACATGACCCGGTTACTGTACGCATGATGATCGAGCATATGTGCCATGAGACGTATGGGTCCCCGTTGGGCGAGCGGTAGGTAAAGGCCGGTTGCATTGATTTGGCATACTCTGCTTTGAGTTTGCTCTGCCGTTCATCTCCAAGGTAGTTTCCTGAACAGGCAGACATATAGTTTGTTCACTGCCCCTCGTGAAAGTCTGTTGAGACTCCCAGACATATACGACCGCGACCTGACCGATAGACTGACTTATTGACAGTTCCTGCACAATTCTTACTCCAGAGAGCCTTTCGTGAAGATCGACGACTCAATACCCGCACCTTCGACCACGAACACAAGTTGACAGACAACGAGTCAGATATTCCCAGTCTCCCCAGGAAGCCAAGTCTATTTTCGAGAAGTATGAGTCGGTTCCACGAAGCCATGTCGATGGGCTTCGCATGTTCCCTGCGAAGCAGCCAGCCGGGCAACTGCAAGGACAATGCTACGAGATCACTGATATGAAAGTCGACCTGCGCGGCGAGTGCCAATTCCTCCAAGACCTTAGTGGCCAGACCGATATCCCTTCTGTCACATCTGGTAGTGAGATTAATGCCTACGTCATGCGTAGCATACAAGAGATTGGCACTACCGAGGCCAAGTTCATGATCTCTCCTTAGTACTTGGATCTCTTCTCTCTCTAACAATCATCACTATAACTGTCCCTGCTGGTTGCCCGTTATCCAAGCCCTCCTTTTCCTTCCCCAGTTATCACACCTGACACCTTTACGATGTCTGCGAACGAGAGCAACAATGTCACCGTTATCTCTACGGCTGGTGGTAGCTCATTGGCCATACCGGAGATGGCTTTAGCATCTACCAGTTTGCAATGCGCATGATGCAAGAGCCAGGCGCCTCTGCCATGGCTATTCAGACCTCCTATCTGGGGCCTGGTAATTTAAAACTTCTTTACTATGGGAATATTATATTAATAGAGCTT
>JABSTL010000975.1:0-55836 GCA_013759095.1 Fusarium sp. NRRL 29148
AAAGTATAATATAAATAAAAATATGCCCATCGCTGGTTTCTCTGAACCGCTGCTCCGGCTGATACTCCTCACGTGATGATTCTACCAACAACGCCAAGATATTTTTGATACCAACAACGCAAGTAAGCTGTATCCTATCATCATTATTTCTTGGATAATACCGAAATGGCTCATCTATCAACCCCTCGCCTCCCCATCCCCAATGAAATACTCGTCCTCATATTCAGCAATTTTTGTCCTCACTGCCAAGATGCCTACAACGAGTCGTGGGACCAGAGGCCACTTCAACCCCTCACATCTCAACAAAAGAAACAATCAGCTTCAGCCAAGCCGTTCTACTCAGTCGATAGACAGACTCTCTGCTCGCTGTCTTTGACCTGCAGACAATTCAGGGACGTGGCGCAATCTGTGCTGTATCATGAATTCGTTTTGGGCTATGGTGATTCATGGAAATCAGAGGTATATCGCTGGGAAGATCGTCTTGCGCCATTTATTCGTACTTTGGCTCGTCGGCCTGATCTCGCCCGCAATGTCAAGGTTGTATATATCAGCCACCGCATCCTTGCTACATCTGAGGACAAAGAGGACAAAGAGGAGTCTCGTCGAAACATCCTCCTGGAGGCAGCCAACGCTCTCGGCGTAGATCTTCCAGCATCTTGGAAGGAACGTGAGGAGGATGTGGACTTAAGATGCACCCGGATCAACGCCGAGCTTATAGCAATGCTTCTAGCTCAAACGCCAAATACCGAGATTATCGGCATCCAAAGCAGCCGTGGCTGGCCAACGTGCGGTGTTCCCGACTCTTCAATGCCAGCGCTCGGTGTCACTCATCTGCCAGTCAAGAGGCTAGATCTGGGCATGCTGGCTCACCCGATAATCAAAATCTCTGACAATCTTGAGACCTTGAATTTCCATGGATACATAGGTAACTTGGGTCATACAGACATGGAATTGCCTTGTTTGAAGACTTTGACAATCACGGATGGCTTTCTAACAGCTGTACGATTATCAAAAGTCTTAGATGGCTGTACCGGGAGTCTAGTTGCTTTTGAATATGAAGCCGGACCAAGGCGGCGTCAGAACAGCGACGTGAGCCTCTCTTCTACCATCGCAATATTCTTCATAATATTAACTCATAATCGCATCAGACTCGAGCTATGAACTTTTCATTGTCCAACGCGATTCAGTTGCTACGGCCACATAGGAGTACCCTCCGAATACTCCACATGGATCTCACTGCTCGACGTCAAGATATTAGAAGGCTCGAGCCAGGAGTGAATATGAGGGACTTCACGGCACTTCAACATCTCTGGGTCAACAACTCCCTTCTGTTATTTCCAATCGTTCCGCCCATGACGCTGGGAACGCCGACCGATGGGGAGAATTTAGTGCAATTCCTTCCTCATTCAATCATCTCGCTTGAGATCTATCGGCACATGAGATTCAACACTGTTGACGCGCTAGAAGGGCTCGTAGCTGTGAAGAGTGAGAAGTTCCCGTTTCTGTCTGAGGTTATCTTTGGACCAAGAGGCCAAAGAGACCCTGGTCGGGCATGCAGAGCGGCAGGCGTCAATTTCAGTAAGCAGATATGTCGTTTGTCTCGGGCTAAAACGTATCTCCAAGGGCCAGACACATCTAGTCGTCCTGGTACTCCAGAACATCTGAGCAGTGAAAACAGGTACTAGTATGATGACGACGGTACTGAGTTCAAGCTTCGCTGTGTTCAATCTAGGCATATATTGTTATCAAATGTCAAACTTATATGATCATAATTAAACCACTAACAACTTTTACGCTTTCTATCGCATTTCAACCAAAGGAACACTACCACACTGGGATGTTTGCTCGTCCTTCCTGAGTGCTACATCGGCTGACGTACTGGAGCTGACCCTTCAGCTGTCTGGCTGGGCCATTGATTGATATTTGAAGCTTATGACGTCCAACGAGACATATCGAGGATATTCTTTAAAAAGTCATCTGGATGGACAAACGAGGTGCTCTCATGTGACCTTCTTGTTGCAGCTTTCTGTATCAGAGTTGTAGGCGCATGCAGCATGTCCAGCATGACATATAGCGAAAGACAAGAAAGCTACCGTACTAGCATTGCATGCCGACATATCTTGAATCCACTTCTCGGTACAGTACCCCGGTATTACTCACGTCATATCCACCCTCTATCTACCTTTCTCGGTACTTGAAAATCGACAGCGTCTCCGCCAAGAAACCTGGATGTCGATCCTTCTGGAAACTCGTGCGGTAGTCGAGGCTGTACTGGACAATACCACATCTCTTTTGAAATATGATAGATTATGCGCCGGTTAAATATTTATGGGGAAAGTTCAGGCAATGCTGAGGTATGGCGAAGCAACAGTCTCATACAACCCAGTATTACAATCCAAACTTCTGTAACAAACTTCTAGTTAATAGTAGCGATACCATAGGTTTTCACAATGTGTCATAACGAAAAGGTAGCCTTTCAACGGCGCAAAAGTTTTAAGTAAGAATGATATGTCATATGTATTTTGGAATGAGATTATGGCGACGGGAGAGTCAAGGGCTGCATAGCATCAATCTCAAGAACCGTCTATACAACCGCAACGATAGACACGACGCGCCACTGCAAAAGATCAGAGTAGCTACATGTTTTTGCCCAAAGCCCAATCACTCAACGGAAGTCAAGTGCCGGCCAAGAACTTACAGCATCCCATGTGACTGCCCAGTGTTAGGTAACAATTCTACCCAACATGACAACACACAGTTTTTTGCACATGATATCATCTCACTTGATGCCAAGGCTGCAAGTGAACTGACCTAATTTCAGTAAGTCGTGCGAATGCTAGAAATCCGACAAGATCCCTTGACAGGCAGGGGGCGGGATACTCGGCCTCTTCCGCGCTGAAACAAACACAGCATTGTCGGACCGACAAGACGGTACCTAAATCAGAAGCTTTGATATTAAAGAATTATTACACAAAGATTTAAAAGGTTGAGCAAGTGCCTTAGTACATTTGTTTTTCCGAGCTGGCTAGCGTGTTCTTTACTTCAAAGGCGCTAAAATTATCGAGAATGGCATTCGACATCCACGGGGTTATCTCATCTGTCACTTTGGCTGGGAGTGTTCTGTCATTCTTTGCAACTACCAGTGTGCTTATTTCATTTGCTATTTATCGCCACCATATCCATACCTTTCGGCATATGCTTATTCTCGAGCTGATGCTTTTCGGTATATAATATCCTCCTTGTTGTCCTTCTTGGCTAATAGCTGGTTAACAGAGTTTGCAAACAATTTGAACAACTCTACATCTGGCATCTGGCATCTCAAAAATGGCGAGCTGCTCAGTATTGGAAGACTGTGCACTGTCAATGGCTTCATAGGCCAGTTCTCAGCTCAGGGAGTTGATCTTTCAATACTGGCCGTCGCCGTCGTTACTCTTTTTACTGTAACGCGGCGTATCTATATGCCTGTTGTGTCTATGACAAAGAGAGTATGCATTTGCCTGTCCATCTGCATCCTTCCTCTCGTTACAAGCATCATACCAACATTTATGGGTGAGATGCAACCCGTAGGTGGTAATTGGTGCTGGATAGCAACGAGTCGCCACGACCTACGATATGCCATGGCACACGGCTGGCGCATCTTTGTCATATTCAGTACAGTCACTATTTACATTTATATCTGGGTCTATCTAAGAAGAAGACTTGCTCCTAGAGCTGAGGAGACCCATCAGCTACGAAGGGATGCCCCAGCAAGCCGTAAAGTTACCTGTCTTCCACTTAAGAACCCAAGTAGAAACGGGTTTCCTGTCACAGACCACGAAGACTTTGCACTTCGCCCCTGTGAGCTTTTGCAGCCGACCCCAACAGCGACCAAGTCTGGAATACTCTGCGAAGAAAGCCAGCCGCCTCCTTCACCTCGGGAGAACAGATTCAAGGAGATAAACCTGGAACTTGGAGAAAGAACACAAGCTGGTCCCAGTGAGGCCCCGGTAGGGTCCATGCGCCATCGACCAACAGCATCAAAATCTGGAGCAGATTTGTCCACACTAGAAGTGACTGGCAACCTATCTGCTGAAGCATACATGCAAAGGCAATCACAACACCGCCAAATCAGTGCCCTGCAAATCAACGCAAGTGAATTCCTCATGCGTCCAAGCACCGACCAGGTTGAACTCGAGATTAAAAGAATGCTTTTACTCAATGCATACCCCTTTATGTATGTCCTTCTCTGGGCACCAGGTCTGATCAATCGACTAATGGAAGCTTCTGGAAACCCCAACTCTAAAACAATCAACGTTGCGAACGCCTTGACCTATGGATTCAATCATTATCTTAGAGACAGGCTGAATGATCTATATTTCAGACCCTTGATAGCAAGGATAAAAGGTCGAATTGGACTTGACTAAGTTTTCAACAATGCAACTTCCCATAGCATGCCAGACCTCTGGCAACACCGAGGATATGCACATCTTAAAATGTGCCTGGGGGGTTCTATCTTTTCCATTGTCAATAATATACTTACTTACCTCTTCAGATTTTGCATACAGTGCCTCATAAACCTTGTGTTTTATGATAGTTTTATCGCCTGCCAGGATATGGTGGTTGATCTTACTATCAAGTCCGCAGCTATGTCCTTGGTTCCAGTCTCACTTTGCCTCAAACTACGCCTTACGGAAACTCACTAAACTCTATAAAAGTAAATATTACTTAAATTATAACCAAGGCAAGGTTAAACTGTTACACGTAAAGAAGTAATATTCCTATTTTATAATGTTTTAACTACATGACTATCAGAAGTCTGACCCATGCATTACTCATAGCCAGCACGGGGTACCATTGATCTGGTCAATCATGATGGGGTATCGATGGTGCGATTAGGAACGCGAAAAGACTTTGTTTTCAGGACGATCTGAGGTGTTGAGATTGTGATCCCTTACGCGGGAACAGTCATGCCCTCGTTGGCCTTGTAGCCCTCAGCAGGAGCCGATGTGTGAGCCTCACGGTACTCGGCCTCCTTGTCCTGCTGGATGAGATCGCAGCAACCACAGCAGCATGCGGTGGCGAGATCGACGAGACAGCTGCCCTGGAGGTTGTACTTCTCACGGAGGTTGGCGCGCTGGAGAGCGAGAGGGATCCAGTGAAGACCGAAGCAGGTGGAGCCCCAGAATAGAAGACACTATTGACAGAAGATGTTAGTAACATTTGGATAGAGTGGTTGAAATAACATACAGAAGTGTTGATGGGCTCGTATCCTTGAAGGTTACCGTTCTTTCGGAGACGGTGGTGGGTCTTGCCGAAGGTTACACAAGGAACGCAGCAGGTAATAGCGCAGAGGCTGACGGGGCTGAAGCAGCCAAAGAAGCTGTTCTGCCAAGGCTGGGAAGACTCGGGCGACTTGGAGTTCACATGCTCGCTGGGACGGGCGAGGACGTCATTGAAGCGGTCCTTCCACTCGTTCAGGTCGTTATGGTCAATGGGACCATTGTTATGGGCGTTCTGAGCTGGGGTAGACATGTTGGTGGTAAGAAAGTATTGATGAAAGAGTGACGAGAAATGTTTTGGGTATGTAGAAGATGGGAAACGGTGAAGGAGAGTGATGAACAAGACCATGTGAAACAGAAGGCGGATCCCTCCCATACTTATCAACTTCCCATTCCATACCCCAGCTCCCCCACCATCTCTTTGCTCTTCACGACGACCCAAAAGTGGCTGCAGGCCTGAAAATGCCTGACAATGCCTGACAATGTTAGCGTGCATCAAGGCGTTCTGATCACCATTGTGGCAGATTACAGCTTTGACACGGGGCGTGTGACAGCCAATCACAATTGCTGGTCAAAACAATCATGCGGAGAGGTTGTTCAGCCCTGTGGTAAGCTGGAAACATTTGATTCGGCAGTTGGGGTAGTAGAGGCGCCACCAATTTGGGTCTGAAATTGAGCGTTGGGAGCTAATGCATGGTGCTGCAAGCCTTGGAGCTCAGGGCGCTGGTTGTTTTGTGAGGGAGAGATAAGAAGCTCCTTTTCATTACGGAGATGTAACCCATTCACTTGCTTCTTTACACGACAGTGTTATCGTCAGCGTGATAATCCTCCTCGATGCCTGTAGGTACATGCTCCCCAAGCTCTAGGCGCAAAACGAATGCCAGTTCATTCCAGACGTCGGATCATGTTTCCTCGGCACTTAAGCTTAACGCAAAGCCGATCGTACACTGTAGAACAAAAAGAATTAAATGAAATTTGGCCCACTCACCTGACACGCACTACAGAGGGAGAGCGCTCTTATTCCGCTGCGGCTGAGAGTCGGCAATTGCCTAATGCGGTCTGAGCACTGTAGCTCAATTACTGCGAATGGCTTGGACTCAAAGGCAAGGCCAAGTGACTCATCGCTGTCAAGCTCTTGGCGGGAAAAGCTTTTCTTTTTTGTGCCTGGTTCGCTTATTGATTCTGTTAATGGATAAGTCGGAGGCCGTTGATAATTACGAGGTTTCAACTTTCATGGAGACGGGCATGTCTGACAAGGCGGAATCTCCACTGTGGGGATGGATGCCTAATTGCCTATCATTCTGGAAGCCGATAAGATTTGAAAGATAACGTTTTTGCCTTCTTATCGTACATCATTCTATTTATATCGCCTTCATTTCTGGAACAAATTCACGAACAAAGAGGTATCCTTCCTGATAATTTCCAGCTCGCTTGGTATGATTTACAATTACAAGCAGCATATGTACCTACGGTATAGACATGTTCACGTGGAAGAGGGCATAAAATGTTAAAGTCTAACTCTATAGTCTATTCTTAAAGCGCATATCTTGCATATTACCTACATGAAACCCCCTCCAGTTATCTAAGGCATGTTGATACCTCCATCAACGGGAATAACCTGCCCGGTAATGAAGCTTGAGGCAGGACTAGCGATAAAAGAGATAACATCGGCAATCTCTTTGGGCTCACCCTCCCTAGCAATAGACTGGTGAGATCTCAGTATAGCACCGATGGGGTTACCCTCCATGCTCATATCAGTGGCAACAGGCCCGGGCGAAACCACATTGATAGTGATTCCCTTGCTAGCAAGCTCGCCCGCCATAGCAGTAGACATGAAGTGCAGAGCAGCCTTGGACGAGCCATACACCGTCAGTGGGGTGATACCCAGCTTTCCAGCGATGCTACCAATGTTGATGATACGTCCTCCACTGGGCATGCGAGGAAGTGCTGCCTGAATGAGGAGGAAAGGTCCCCGAACGTTGGCGTGGAACATCTTGTCCCAAGACTCAGTCTCGATGCCTGCAATATCGGGGTGTCCAAATGCGATGCCTGCATTGTTGATGACGATATCGATGGTCTTGGTGTTGAGACCGTCTAGAGCTGCGCGAACGAGATCGGTACCGAAAGTCTCAGATGATGCATCTGCTTTGGCGGCGATGGCTTGGACACCGAGTTCTTTGATCTGGGCAACGACCTTCTCGGCAGGTTCAGCACTAGTGGCATAGTGAACAACGATCTACAAGCAGTCAGTATCGAGTTGAGAGTGAAAATAGAGCAGGCACTCACGTTGGCTCCATGCTTGGCGAGGGTCAAAGCAGTGGCGGCACCGATACCGTTGAGCTTTGAGGAGCCAGTGACGATGGCAGTCTTGCCGGCGAGGTACTTTTCAGAGCTCATGGTGAATATTTTGAGTTTTTGTAAAGTGATTGAAGTAGCAGACTATTGTAGAGGTGATGAAGTTGTTGGATTGAATTGCGATGATGAGAAAGTCTCTTGTCCTGGCAATCGACCGCTTCTTATAATCGTGAACAAGATCCTATTTCGCCCAATACTGCAACGATATGATTCCTTCATCAACTATCAAGCATTCAAATCCAATTCTGTAACCGAACTACACTAATTGGTGCAATTATACGTCATATCCAAACAAATCCAACACAAATTCACGATCTCAAAATCCTCCCGCACTAAAATCCGTAATCTATCCGACCACCTGCATCCCCCACCATTCCCAAAAAGGAGTTTGCTCAGCCTGCTAGGGCTGAAGACATTGGTCGACGGAGGAATTGAATAACGCGACCGAGTTGCCCGTCCACTCAGAGTCTGAAGACCCCGGCCCCAAGGGGATCCATCAGCTATTACTAACGCACTCTCTACGATGCCGAGTGCCGAGTTACAAAGCGACTTGCGCTAGTGGCTTAGAAATTGTTACGACGTGCGATAAGGGATTGGTGAGATTGAGATTATGGGGCTTTGGAGGACTGAGCTTTTTTACCTTTGGGGGTATTGTTTTGTTGACGTGGTGGTTATTGCGTCAGTGGTGATATGGTGCTTGGAATGTGTTTTGGTGCATTTGTCAATGCGGCGTGGGTGGACTGGCTGAACAATGTTAACGTTACTGGTATCGACGTGAGAGATATTGGATTATGATTCGAGGAATCAACACTCTGCTGACGTCCGTCTGTATATATAAGAGAAATATCAACTGCTACTTCTTGTGTTCTCAAACATTTCATATACATCTTGAACAGCTTGCACCATCTCCTTTCAGACCAATAGTATCAAAAACACTTCCAACAAATACTTAGCTCAACTCAAGATCAAAATGCCTTCAGTAATTGTCTTCGGCGCCTCTGGCTTCGTGGGTGGTATGTCAACTATTCTCAAGCTCTTTTACCATCTTTACTAACTCCATATACTCAGCTCCTTACACAAAAGCCCTCAAGCAAGCCCATCCGGACTGGTCCATCACAGCCTATGTCCGCAGCCCCAAATCTGAATACCAACTCAACGCAGACCGTGTCATTGTCGGCGACTTCTCCGACTTTGAAAAGGTCAAGACCGCCAGCTCAGAGCATGACATCGCCGTCAATGCCGGGAACTCCTTTACCGCTGATCCAGTCGCTGCTATTATCGCTGGTCAGAAGTCTCGCGGTACCAAGGGCAAGGTGATTCACATCAGCGGTGGAGGAAACTTTATCGACTTTGGAACTTCAGGAAGCTTTAACCCTGAGAGTAAGGTTTGGAATGACGCGAATGAGGATGATATCAAGGCTATTCATAAGGAGATGTTTAATGGACAGTCTGATACGCTTGTTCTCGAGGCTGGGAATGGGGATGATGGCATTGATACTTACATCGTTTGTCCCTCCGTTGTCTACGGTGGCGCAAGTATTTCGTCGCCCATGTTGGGCGTGGGATATAAGCTTATTACTGGAAACGCCAAGCCTCTGGGCTACGTCCCCTACGTGGGCGAGGGAACAGCCGTCTTGAGCACAGTACGTACTACTCTTCTATATCCGTCACCTATACTGACTCCTGAAGTGCCATATTCTAGACCTCGTTGACTTCCTCGTCAAGATCTCCGAGGTTGCAGCCCAAGGCCCCGCCGAGGGTTCTCCATACAGCCGTTTTTATATGCTGGAAACTAGCCGAGTTGCATGGAAGGATCTTGCTACTGAGCTTGCCAAGATGATGCATGCGCGAGGCATCTTCTCGAGCCCTGCGCCCAAGAGTGTTGACTTTGAACAGGCGGGTGAGGGAGAAGTCAAGTATCTTGTTGGCTCGAACATGCTCATGAAGGGCGATCGAGCAGCTGCGATGGGATTCAAGGCGAAGCATCCTAGCATTCTGACACAGATTCATGAAGATCTGAAGGAATTGACTATCTAAACCGCCTGTACCATATCGACTCATCGCAGCTATAGCCTATGGCCGTCATATCCCAATAGTTTTCTTTGTCTTGGATAGATCTCTTTTGCATCACAGAAGTGAACTTGGTGTTGATAATTCTTCATGATATTGTCATTATGTCGTGATATATAAACCCAAACCGGAACGCCATTCTAGCCTTTATTTCGATGTCTATACCGTGCCCGCAGTATTCTAATCGCGATTTGAAGATTTCAAGTCTAAGCCTCTAACCAGAGTTCTTGAATAACAGTTTTCATGGTCTATAAACCGTTAGAACCCGCGACTCAAGAACTTGACAGAAAGGTGACTCATACCTGTTCGCTTTGTGCGTTGTTGTATTGACTAAATTTTCTGTCGAATGTCCTTGATTGTGGCTTCAACTGTGTTCGGACGCATCCGCCAACTACAGTGGCGCTGCCGACTGTTAGGAGAAGAGGGACGATCCTGGTGTTGTTAGAATGGGAAGACTTGGTGGGTTTTGTTGGGGCTTACTTTTGACCGGTAGGCATGACTCTGAGAACTGGTTGCATTTTGGTGCTGTGAAGAGATGAATGTCTTGGTAGCGAGTGTCGAAATTACAGTGGACTTTCACTTTAGCGCAATGCAGTTCGATGAGCAGTAATGAATGAGCTTGAGAGTGATGATATCCAAATCCAGAATGATTGCTCGTTCATTATATACCATATCATCTCATCCAAGAATGCCCCCGTATCTCGCATTATCGATAACCGTCCATCGCGTGGTGAGAGCGGCGTTTCGAGGCCGTCTGGTGGTCCGATGATTCCTCGTCTGTAACCCCTGGTCGGGTGCTTCCGGGGCGTCAATCAAGCGGTGCAATCGGGCCATGAGGAGATCTGAGTTGGAATACAGTGGGCGAACATGAGATGCGCATGTAATAATGAAACAAGGGCTATTATTGAATATACGCAATTAAGTTTTTCGGTCTCAAATTCTGCGATATCATACGCGTTTTTACGTGTTTCTTTCAGCATCGGGAATTATCGGTCAGGCCATTATATGCGTCGAGAGCCTCAAAGGTGAAACAGGTTGCCTGGACAGCGCACATTGTTACTGGCACGTCGATGATCACCTTTTCTAATCTTGTCTATCTACGGTGAGGCTCAAAGAATGGCATGTAGATCATCTATTCCAGCGGAGTTCGCCATGGATTAAATGTTCAGGTACCACAAACCATCTGATGCTTGGCCTCGGCGGATCCCGATTCCGCCCTTTTCATTGCCAGGGGATGATAAAACCTGAACCGCGGTATCCGATCCCAGATCGCTCATCAGGCAATCTCGAAAAGATTCACCGGCCTTTCTCAGTGTTCACCTTGATAAGGCCCGATTGTATGCTGAAACTTCAATTACTCATTTTTTGAATCGCTGACGAGGAATGTTTCAATTCCTTGATTCTCGGTTCAGCGTGTTTCTGGTTGCTTGAGATGGTCTGTGTATCTGGCCATTTTGCTCGGTGTTCTCAGGTCAAAAATTGAAGGTTACAGCCACGGAAATTTCCACTCTTTTGGAGAATTCCATGATTTCTGGATAGCTTCATTTTTTTATTTTTTTTTGGGGGACTCAGTCACAGAATAGAATAGAGAATTGAATTGCTGTTGGGCTTGGCTGCTTGCTCCAGCCACGCTACCACGCAAGCGCGTGACGTCATGCCAAGTTCTCAACTCGACGATATCAACCCTTGACTAAACCCCTCTCTATCATGAAGAATCTTCAATATCTTTCTCATTCTGTATTTCCCCTCACTCTAATCCATTTAACAATTACCATGGCGTGGAAAGACCATCTCAAGCGTCTCAAGAATGAGTTCGAGAATCTAGTCGGTGAACCGCAGGCTCAGAATCAACAACATCCCCCACCGCCTGGACCTCCTCCACCTCAGCAACCCATCGGCGGCCAGCAGCCAGGCCACGTCTACTGGCAGCCTCAGTTCCGGCCTGATGTCCCCGTCACACAAGAGTGGGATGCAAAGATCGGAAACGGCCCGGATGGCTGGGGTAACCAAGAATTACAGTACTACACCGCCGATCAACAGAATGCCTTCCAGTATGTCCAAGTCTAACTATATTAAGAAGCTACTTTTTATCTAACTAAACAGCACTCCTGATGGAAAATTGGTACTGAGAGCTGTTGCGAATAATTCTTCTGAGGACCATGAGAAGCGGTATACTTCTGCTCGCTTGGTGAGTCGGCAGACCCTCTCACGCGATCAGGGCGTCCTCACCGCCTGGATCACTTCACCCTGCGCGACGGGTATCTGGCCTGCATTCTGGCTTCTTCCCCAGGAGCCTTTTTCGTGGCCTACAGATGGTGAGGTGGACATTGCGGAGACGTGGAATGGAGATCTTGAGAATCATTCCTGTCTGCACTGGGGTCACCACCATGAACCTCACAAACATCGTGTTCTCGGCACTAAAATCCCCGACATGCAGCATCGCCCCGTCAGGTATGACTTTGCATGGCTCCAGTCGGGTGGACAGCCTGGTCAGGGTAGGATGATCTGGTATATTGATGGTAGACCTGTTATGAAGGGAGATATACCCGAAGGTACACGACCAATGAGGGAGATGACTATTCTTCTCAACGTTGCTATGGGAGGTAATGTTTGCGGCGGTAAGACCCCTGCAGATGGATACTACGATATGGTCGTGCATAGTCTGTATATGGGAAGCGAGCCGGAATATGGTGGCTGGCATCGATTCGAGAATGATTGGGCTGCGTCGCCAATGGGAAATACCTACTGAGTCTGAAAAATAAGACGAAGGATTACAACATTCGATCTTGCCTGGGTTTTCATGAAAAGCTAGCCTCCTTTGAATATTTCTGAGGTCAATCAGCAGATTTCAGATGTTGATGTACTCAGATTATGCCAAATTCGATCAGAACATAACTCATATGGAGACGTCGGATGATCTTGATGATACTCCGTAGAGATCGTCGGGATTCGTGAAGTTCTAAATATAGGTACTTGCCGTTACGCGATAAGCTTCGGTAAGCTGATAAGCTTCGATAACGCTCTGATAAGATAACGCATCTCTCCAAGACAGAATCCCACAGAACAGCATTGCAATGCGACCATCTAAATTTACCTTTGAACCATGTTTCTCATAGCGAGTCAAGTGTCTTTAATGGAAGCCTCAATTGTCTCGACTATGGATCTTGATTTGTTGAGTTGTGGAGTTGCGAAATGCCATCTCTCAGTCACCGATCGCAGTTCACCACTGGGTCATTGAAAACTTACGTCAAATACAGTACATCAGAGTGTTACTAGGAGGTTCACAACGGCCGCCATGAACAACTTCTGGTTGTCTGTTCGAACTCTATACTGAAATAAGTCACAATTATGTTCTAATAGACGTTTTCTGGATCCTGCCACGCGTTTATTATGCTATCATGCCGTTGAATATGGAATATTCTCTTGAATTACCTTACACTTGAGCTACCAGAGTCGATGAGTAATAGAAATTACCCCGCACGATAGGTCGTATCAGAACCCCCCCCAGACTGGTTTGGGGTCGACCCTGACTCCAAGGGGAACTTGATCCACTTCGCGATTTGAAGCTCAAGTGACAAGCACTCAAGAACAAGGTTGAAGATGATGAATGCCATAGAAGAGATATGTCTGTGTTGCCTTGAATCGAATTACTGTAGTGTAATTGGGTAATGACACGCCGTTCTGAGCTCCGACTTCGCATCGCGTGATCCCTATCTCAGCAATCGGTTAACCTCCCGATTCACCTTCATCATGCATTTTACACCATAATTCCATTTGGAAACCACAGCCGACACTCCAAACACTCAGACCAACCATCAGATAAGACCCTCGCCACCAACCGCGTTCCAGATTTCGGCGCCCAGACCAGTCGGGGAAATAAGTCAACAGCCTATCTCCGCGAACCAAGACCTCAAATCTGCGGAGAGATTAGATTGGAGAAACGCCTTTAAACTGCTTTTGGAAGGAACATGCGACAGGCTAAACCGTAGCCTCGGGTCTTGGGCTTCATAAACCATGACTTAAGATCTCGCCCTTCGCCTGCTGGGTATTCATCTCCCATCTTCTTTTCCTGCTCCGAGATTTATTGGAGGACTATTGTCATTATGAGTGGTAGTAGTTCAAAGGCGGACTTTGCCGCCAAGAGAGATGACGATGTCCACGATACAGCCAAATCAATCACCAATAACGAAGTCCCCATTAACGCCTCCGGCCATGTCCAGGAACTCCCCCAGAACTTCAACCTCCTCTCTCTAGCAGGCGTAGGACTCGTCGTCGGCAACGTCTGGCCCGCAATCGGTGGCTCTATCCTCGTCGCCATCTTCAACGGCGGTCCACCGGGTGTCCTCTACGAATTCATCGTGGTGTCCATGTTCTACTGGACAGTCGCTGCGAGCGTTGCAGAGCTAGCCAGTGCGATTCCTTCATCAGCCGGTGTGTATCACTGGGCTTCTGTGACACCTGGGCCGAAGTGGGGGAGGGTCATTGGGTTCTTTGCGGGATGGTGGAATTATCTTGCTTGGTGTCTTGGATGTGCTAGCATGTCGAGCATTCTTGCGAATACGCTTGTTCAGATGTATGCTTTGAACCATCCGGGCTTTGTGGCCGAGTCGTGGCATGTGTTTATTACGTATATCATCACGACGTGGTTATCGTGTGCGGCTGTCTGTCTTTGGAACAGTGCTATGCCGGGGTTGAACAAGTTTGGAGTATTCATCATCTTGGCAGGTTTCATCATCACGGTCATTACTGTCACTGTCATGCCTGGAAGAGGAGGTCGTCCGCCGCATGCTAGTTCGGCGTTTGTCTGGAAGGATTGGACTGCCGATATTGGATATCCGGATGGTTTTGTCTTTGTTGCTGGTATGCTTAACGGAGCGTACAGTGTTGGATCGGTTCACGCGACTACTCAACTGGCGGAGGAGATCCCTAACCCAAGCCGAAATGTCCCTATCGCTATCTTGTTCCAGGTCGCGACTGGTTTCGTCACCGGTCTCGGCTATCTCATCGCCATCATGTACGCCATCAACGATTACGATGCTCTCTTCGAATCGGCATATCCCATCGCCGAGATCTATCGCCAAGCTACCGGCTCCGCAGCGGGTGCAATCGGACTGCTATCGCTGGTCATGATCTGCATTGCCTTGACTGTCGTTGGACTGTACATCACCTGCGGTCGAACCCTCTGGGCTCTCGCTCGTGATGGCGCGACTCCTTTCCCTGGAGTGCTAGGCCATGTCCAGGAGTCTCTCGACATGCCTCTCTGGTCCACCATTGTCACAGCTGTTCTTGTTTCAGTCCTTGGCGCCATTTATGTCGGCAGCACAACAGCCTTCAATGCATTTGTCGGAACCTTTATTCTGCTCTGCAGCTGTTCATTCTTGGCATGCATCCTGCCCAATCTCTTGAGTGGGCGAAAGAACATCGCTTATGGACCCTTTAGGATGCATGGTATCTGGGGATTTATTATCAATGGGATTGCATGTGCTTATCTCCTTATCTGGAGCGTTATCTACTGCTTCCCTTATGCTTTGCCTACAAGTGCGGCGAGCATGAACTATACTTGCGTTATTTGGGGCGGGTTGACTTTCTTGGTTAGTCTTTGGTGGTTCGGAAGCGCAAGGAAAGGATATCAGGGCCCTACGGCGGCTGGAAGTGTTGTCCCAGGGATGGTTATCGATGCAGCCTGATCTGTTGTTGATATGCAGTAGCTGAGCCTACTCGTACGTTTGCATTTTGTCTCACTTGTACATAGTCCAATGAGCATGCCGTTTGTTTTTGAAATTAATTCTCTTTCGCCTCTAACTGCCTATACTATCCTGGAGCCTTAAATAACTGTGTGGCCTCTTTTGGGTCGCGTGATCAAGCTGTTATGCTCGTTGTCCAGCCTACCTTATGCAGATCTCGCGCAAGCCGTGTAGAGACTATCGAACTTACTATGCTGCATTTCAATAGCCCATCTGAGTCATCCAGTCAATAGGACGAAAAGCCGCCAGGTTATAAACTGGGTGGCCTCAGAGGCAAAGCCACGGCTGTACGTATACCTATCAAGCCATTCACAGATGACTGCAAAAGATCCTGTAGGCAGCCATATCATATGCGACGCATGAAAATGACAGACATTGAGGATCGAGGCCTTTGCTTCCGCGGCGCTTAGCAAAGCGGGCGACTAAGATATTCAGCCTTGACTTGCCCTGATCTTCTCATGGATTGCATGCGCTGACATTGCTATGGCCGCCGTTTTTAATTGACACAACGTGTTTTAAATTCGTGCAACTTTAGGTTTCGAGATTTGAGGGCTTTCCTTGTGTTTAAGCATGGATAATCAAGTATTCAGGGTTCCACTACGCGACTTTACAAGGTACAGGCCTCTTTGAGGTGATACATGATGCCACGAGTAAATGCCTGACGACGTCAATTGCGCCGCGGTACATGTAACAGAAACAGAAAGAATCGCTTGATCTGACGTGGGAATTGAGATTGTGTGAGATTTATCTTGCGCATTGGATCTATCGAACTGCCGAGCAAAGCAGACATTCGTACGCAAATGCGTGTATCACGATAACTCCACGACGCGCTTTGAGCTAAATTAGTTAACGATCTGACCCTAGATGCCGGTGGTTGGGCGTGCAGTCAGTCAAATCTGATACGGCGTCTTTGCGGGGTTCGTCACAGACAGAAACACCGAGATTGATAGGAAAACTTGGCAAAAGATCAGCGCACAAAGGTCCGCGAATAGCCTCATTTTGCCTTGCCTCACCATCTATGAGGCCTTTTTACGACTACACGCCAGCCACAGTGAGTAATACTGCAAAATGAGTCAGAAAGCTTCAGTCACCAGTGCCAGGTTTAATGAACGCCTTTAAACTTATTTTTACATTTCTCGACACCTTGAAATCGCATCGTATCCAAACGATCGCTCTGCCTCAATTCACCAGCCGCCTTCGAGAAAAATGACAAAAATCCGTCAGCGAATCGGAAACCCCCACATAAACGTTGCAGCCCGACCGTAAATCACGCCTAAAGCGACAAAGACAAACAAAAACCTGGCCTCAAAAGCGCTACAGGGGTGCACCCTTGTCCATTTTGTTGCCCAAGACGCTGATCTTTGACTGGATGCCCTGACTTTAACGATTGGGCACGCTGAAATGTTTTGAGCTGTGGACATTTGGCGGAGGGCAGTACAGAAGGAATTTGCCCTGTGCGCAGCAAACAAATCGTGTACACGTAACTGTACGCTATGGAGTCTTGCATCTCTCGACTCCCCTTTCTTGCAGAGCCGGAGTACGTAGACTGTTGTCTGTAGGACAGAAACGACGCTTTGATCTGTTCTCCCCCTGGCACTTGCAGAGGCTAAATCCACTGCCCGTCAGTACCGGGGATCTTTCCCTTCAACCACGCCTGTCCACATGGCCAAGTTGCCACTGTATGTTGGATACTCTATCACCCCGCTGACTCTGGGGTGAGACCAATCGAGGCCCTTGAGAATGTCGGGTCACTTGTCAAGATGACAGGGGCCTCGTTCGCCCTTCCCGCTCTCCCGTCCACAGCAGTTGAAGCTAGTGATGCCTCTCGCGTCATGGCACAGCCAGACTTGTCTCGTTGGACCAGCTGTTGCTGTTGGACGGGCCAGCGACTCGTTGGCACCTTGGGGGGGACGTGCCGTGCCCAATGGGGTTGGGCAGTGGATCTCGAACCACCCTGAGGCGGGTTCTACAGACAAGGTTATCCTTCTTGAATTGGGCTCCTCGGGCTCTCTGACCCGGACGGCACTAGGATCCCTGCCCTGGCCCGTCCTGTCACCCGCAAGATCAGGGCGATTTTGAACAAAACTGGATGGCCAGACACTCTCTTCTTTTTGAGGTGCTCTTTTTCTCTCCTCTTTTTTTACCAAGTAGAGATTGCACAGCATCTAATACAGCGAGGTTTATTCTTGTTTGTTTTGTACCCGTCTTCTTGACCATTTATCTAGTGTACCCGACCCCTCCAACTCACCGCCGCCCGCCGATCATATCACCCACTTCGAACCGTTACTTTTCCCCCGGGACCCACGAAAGTACACACGAAACAAACTCGCAACAAACATAATATTCTTTTTATTTTATTTCATCATCACAGCACAGCAGTCATACAATATGAGAAAGTCACAGACCAAGACGAAACAAGCCCCGCCAGCGCGTCGGCCTTTCGATCCATTGTCACAATATGAACAACAACGACAGCAAGAGACTGCCATGGCCCTCACGATCCGGGGCAACCCGCCCAGAAACAAGTCCGATTCATGGGATGAGAGTACAAGGAACTCAGGATCCAGCTCTGCCATGACGAGAAACAGATCTATCTCACGACCACCAACACGTCGACCAGACTCTGATGGACTCTCAACAGTGTCTGAAGCCACTACTGCCTCTGACGCCTCGACTGTATCTACCAACACTGTCTCATCTACATCCCCATCACCGCCTCTAAGGGCCCAACGACAGGATTCAGGACGAGGCTTCATGTTCCAACCTCCTCAACTTCGCTTCCGAAGCACCCAAGACACACGATCACCAGAGCCTTCACCCAGAATGTCATACATGTCGGATGACAACTACGACTCAGCTTCAGAGGTTGGATGGGGCACTTCATCCAATGTCTCGGTCTCGACAAGAGCTACTACTGTCATGAGCGACAGTGAAGATGACTGTGCCAAGACCCCAACACGGTCTCGTTCCATCGTGCGTAATACAAGCATGAGCACATCTCAACAATCTCGACCTACAGAGAAGAGAGTTGAGTTTGAGACAGACCGACAGCTTGAGCGTCGGACAGAGCGTGAGGTTGAGAGAACATCTGGTCGACAGGTTGAGCGTCAACAAGAGCGGACTAAGGAACGATCACGAAGTCGTGGTCGGACCTTTCACATCCACATCGAGCCCAAGGCACAGGAGCCTGCGAGCAACACCAACAATCAGCAGCAACAGCTACAACAGCAACCGCAGCAACAGCAGCAGCAGCAACCACAGCAACTGCAATTGCAACAGCCTCAACAGCAACAGCAACAACATCAACAGACTACCGTCAACCCACAGAATGCTATGGTTTCATCGTCGGTCACCCAGACCACTACATCGCAGACCTACACGCATCAACCCATGATGGCCCAACAGCCTATCGTCAGCCATCAGCCTGCTGTTGCTCCTCAGCCCATGATTGCCCAGCCTGTCATGCAACAGCCCTTGATGTTCCCCGCTCAGCCTATCAGCCCTCCTGTCATGCAGCCCGTCATGCAGCAACCCTTCCAGCAGCCCATGGTCCAGCAACAACCCGTTGTTCAACAACAACAGCCTCAGCCTGCTCCACCAGTGCAACGCATCCCCGAAGAGCGGCAGCTTCCTGAGCCTACGCGTCCTCCGTCTCGGCAAAGGGCTCGTTCACGTGTTGATGTTGAGCGGACTATGAACAACGAGCTCGAGAACCTCCGAGGCGAGCTCAAGTCTCTCAAGGCCAAGCAGAAAGAGACTCTCAAGGATCTTGATGACGCTCGGTACAGACTCTCCCACATGCAGTCCGACAAGGATGAGCTTCGAGAGGAGAGGAACAAAGCTCAGGCTACCAGGGACAGACTCGTCACTGAGTTTGAGGAGCAGACCCGTCTTCTTGAGAGAACAAGGACACGCCTTGATGAGCAGCGCCGCACCTTGGAGAGGTTCGAGAAGGACCGCGACATGTCAATTGACAAGGTCAAGAAGGATCGTGACCAAGTCCTAGACCGCTTTAAGCGTGAGCGTGACCAGGCCATGGAAGTCGTCGACAAGTTCAAGAGAGAACGCGACCACGCTGTTGAGCAAGCTCAGCGAGATCTCGACTTGACCATCTCAAAGTCCAGGAAGGATCGCGACCAAGAGTTGCAGAGACTTCAGCGCGAGCGAGATGAAGTCATCCAGCGCATTCAGCGAGAACGCGATTCTGTTGTCGACAGACTCCAGAAGGACCGTGAAGTCGCTGCTGAGAAGGCCAAGAAGGATCTCGATGTCTCTATTGCCAAGTCCAAGAAGGAGCGCGACTCTGCTATCGCTAAGCTCCAGAAGGAACGGGATCATGCTCTTGAGCAGGTCAAGAGGGAGAGAGACCAGGCTATCAACCAGGCTAAGAAGGAGCGTGATCTGATTGTCTCAAAGCTCACCAAGGAGCGAGATGAGCTCTTGCAGACTGAGCAGAACTTCAGCAACAGAGTCAAGGAGCTTGAGGACCATCTCGCCAAGCACCGAGAGCTCAAGGCTGCTCTTGAGAGAAACTATGAGGATCTCAAGAAGACCAGCCAAGAGTCTACTCAGTCCTACAGCAAGTTCGAAGCCAAGGCTATCAACTTGGAGAGGGAGCTCGAGGACATCAAGGCTATCCGTAAGTCTCAGGAAACAGCCTATCAAGCTCGCATCGCAACCATGGAGATCTCCCAAGAGTCCATGCAGTTCCGCGTCAGCAACATGGAAGAAGATCTTCTCGACAAGGCCAAGGAGCTGGGCGAGCTCACCGTGGAGCGTGACCGCTACAAGACAGACAGCGAGAACTCCAAGTCTCAAGTCGAGTCTCTAAACAAGGACAAGTCAGGCCTTGAGGAGGACAAGAGGAACATGCTTAAGCAAATCACTGATCTCACAAGCGACAAGTCAAGACTCCAGGAACAGCTAACGGGACTCGAAACCGACAAGAAGGCACTCGAAGCGCAGGTCACGACACTCCAGGCCACGATCGACGACTTGAGGAAGGAGAAGGACACCTGGACCAAGGACACTGAGAGTAAGGACGCCCGAATTGCTGGTCTTGATACCGAGAACGGAGAGCTTAAATCGCAGATCGAATCAATCACTAAGGAGAAGGAGGCGGTGGCGAAGGAGGTGGAGGAGGTTGAGATGAAGAGGAAGAAGCTGAAGAAGAAGTATGAGCAGTTGCACGGGGAGAATAAGACGATGAAGGAGCAGGTCAGGAGTTTGTTGAATGATCAGGATGATCAGACGTCGCAGGTGTTGAGGTTGGCGGTTGAGGTCAAGAGTCTGAGGTCAGAGAACTCGAGTCTCAGGTCGCTGTCGGATACTGCGAGCGTGGTGTCGAGTTCGCTGTCGACGATCTCGAGCTCTGCTAGCACGGTTGATGACACTGCTAGTGTTGTTTCTGATGCTACGGAGAAGCCAGACCCTGCGAGCGTGCCGCAGCCTGCGTCTGTTGAGGATGTACCGGAGACTGAGGATGTGATCATTGTCGAGGAGGAGGTTGAGGAGGCCGCACCTGCGCCTGCACCTGAGGTTGAGCCTGAGGCTGAGACAAAGGCCGAGGAGGCTGAAGCTCCGGCCGACGCTCCTGTTGACGCTCCACCTGAAGCTCCAGTTGAAGCTTCAGCTGAAGCTCCAGCTGAGCCAGAAGCCCCGTCGGAGGAGAAGGTTGAGGCCGAGGCAGCTGTTGAGGAGAAGGCCGAGGCTGAGGTACCCGCTGAGACTCCGGCTGAAGAGGCAGCACCTGAGCCTGAGCCTGAGCCTGAGGCTGTCCCAGCACCTGAAGAGCCCGCTCCTCCCACCGTCGAGGAACTTCAAGGCGAGAACACGGAGCTCAAGGAGAAGGTCGCTAACACCACCGCCGAACTGGACGATATCAACGGCAAGCTCGCCGCCACAGCAGAAAACGCTGGTAAACTCCAACTCAGTGTTGACACCCTAACTACCGAGCGCGACGAAGTCACCAAGAAGCTCGCCACCGTTGAAGAAGAAGCAGCCGCCCTCAAAGAAAAAGCCGCCTCCGTCGACACCCTCACCACCGAGCGCGATGATCTCAAAGGCAAGCTCCAAGAGAAAGTCTCCACCGTCGATGCCCTGACCGCTGAGCGCGACGAGCTCACCAAGAAGCTTGAGAGCGCTGAGCGAGAAGCTGTCGTGTTGAAACAACTCCGCACTGAGAACAACAAGCTCATGAAGCAGCTTGATGAGGCCAAGAAGGCTCAAAAGGCTGCTAACGCGGAGGTCAACTCACTCCAGACTCAGGTTGCTGCTCTTGTTGCACAGATTAACAACGGCGGCATGACGAGGAGCAAGAGTGGTGGGGGGAGGAAGCCCATCAAAGATCCGAAAAGGGCACAGGAGCTGGTCATTGTTCGAGATCCTCGGAATGGTAGTGGACTGTAAGTTTCCCCCTAATTCCTACTGATGATGCATTGATACTAACGTTTACAGGAGCCATATTGTGCGACGACGCAACCTCAACTCCTCTGCGACGAGGTCTTCTTCTCAGTCTGATGGATCAGCTGATGCTTAGATGAATGGATGTATGAACATGTTTAACCGAGTCACTCATTTGAAACCTTTTCCTTTGTATAATTTTCTTTGAGTCTGGGATGTTTGAGTAGCGAAGATGGTTTATGTAGAAGTTATACTAAGACGGACGATGCAATATCTGTATGAGGAACGGTGCATTACGATAGGATTATGGGAAGATATATATATTTCTTTGTGTATGGATAATGGATAATGGAAAGGATGAATACATATAAATTTGGATGGTTTTGAATGCTCGTTGATCGTGAATATTTTCTTGTGTATAGCTACATATTTAAGGCTTCGAGTCACTACCGTGCTGTATAGCCACCGTCTACCGGAAGGTTCACACCCGTGACCCATCGTGCCTCTTGACTAGCAAGGAAGATAGCGGCACCAACAAGATCTTGCGGCGATCCAGTTCCATGGAGAGGATGCATTGACCGGATGAGATCTTGGTCGCGAGTCTTGATGGTGTCGGCAAAAATGGCCGTCTCCGTAACTTCACCACCTACCTGTTAGCGTCGATAAAAGTACAAGATATTGAGAACTTACAGCCCGGACAGATTGCATTGCAGTGAATACCATCTCTGGCGTAATCGAGAGCGATGGTACGCGTCAAGTTCGTCACACCACCTTTGGAGGCAGCATACGCAGCTTCACTATTAGTATTGCGAAGACTGTAGAGAGGAGGTTCTTACTATTGGTGTATCCTCCAACGAGGCCATAGATTGACGACATGTTGATGATCCAGCCTCGGTCACCAGTTTCGGACCTCTCCTGCTTCAGCATCTGAGCGATGACATACTTGCTGACAAGAAAGATGGACTTGAGATTGACGGCAAGGGTCAGATCCCACCAGTCCTCTGGGGTTTCGTGTACCCGACGAGGTTCTTTGCCTGCTTCGACGGAAATACCAGCGTTGTTGACCAGCCTGTACGGAGTGAGCGTCTATTCTCAGCGAACTGGGGACTTCCACTTACACGTCAATGCGACCGTACTGAATGACAGCTCTAGATACCAGTTGCTCCACGGCAACCGTCTTGGTGACATCCGTCTCAACGAAGATGGCCTGGCCGCCATTTGATCTGATCAGTTCATCTGTGTTGACCTCCTCTTCTCCATTCACGCTCGCACGTGCAGCCGGCTGGAGATCAGCGCAGACGACGTGCGCCCCCTCATGAGAGTAAGCCAGTGCAATTGCACGACCCAAGCCTGATGAAGAGCCCGTCACGATGCAGACTTTGCCAGCCAAACGAGGTCCAAAAGTCGAAGTCGCCATTGTTTTCTTCTTAATGAAGATATCAAAGTCAACATGATGTTTGAAGTGAATTGTCAGTATTTATAGAACCACCAAAGTAACGCTCGGAGCTATCGTACGATAAGCCGCGGCTGAGTGTCCCTCAATCTAACCACAATTCGTCACCTTGCAGCGTTCTCAACTTTGAGATTGGCATTTGTAGCGCTGATGCGACGTGCCGTAAATGGACAACAAGCCGAATAACCAATAGGAACTAGTATCTGAAGCCGTCTCACGAGTAAATGGCAATCAAGGCGAAGATCATCGCGGAATTACTGCTCGCCGCGGTAGCATCACAGGCGATTGCATGATTGACTATGTAACTTTGCAATCTCGGCCTACAAATTTGGTCGATCCCTTGCTCTGTCAACACAACATTGCGGCTTACATAGTTAACTTGTCGTCAGAATTGAAAATCATCAAGGATGCATGGTGTATTCGCTATCTTTAGGCCATTCATCCACAAGCTTTGCCCGATGAAACCTCGTAGTCCATCCTAAGTCCTTCTCAATATCATCCAAAAGCTTTAGAACCGCCTCCTGCTCGCCTTTCTCATAAAACACCTGCCCCGCCACAAACAACGCCTGCACTGAATTCGCCCTCACAGGATCAGAGGGCTCCGCCAAGCTTACACCACAAATTTCTCTTGCGTAATGATGTACCTCTTGCTGGATCTGCCGATATGACTTCAATCGTGCCGAGACAGTGGAACGAATGAATGTTGATTCTTGCGGTTGGTTTACGAGGAGGAGAATCATGGCCATATGGTAGTTTTGCATTGTTGCAGCGCAGATAGGGAGTTCATACCATACTTGGGTGAAGCTGCCGAAACAGGAGTCTGAGGAGGGGTATGGTGTTCGGGCATAAGGCTTGAATGTTGATGGCAGACTGTCGTGCCATTTCTTAAACTCTTTCAGCAGCATTTTCCAGCGCTCCAGGAGATGTTCTTGTGTGACGCCAATGGTAGGACGCTGACCGAGAGGGAGTGCGTAGTCTGAGGGATTTATTGCGTCGCCTGATGTGAGATGATTTGAGAGCTTCCCAATGAGCCACGTAAGTTCATTACTCTTGGTGTCTTCTTCGATATCTGCTACGGTGCGGATGTCCGCTGAGCATGGCGGACTGAAGGGCATGAGGGTTCCGTCCTCTGTTGTTGCCAGGCCTGCATTCTGCCAAAGACGCACGTCTTTGAGATCAAGACGAGTCTGCGTTTCGCTGATGACTGAGAAGGTCAGTATGATTCATAAAGAAGAGAGAGTCAAAGCTCACAAGCGCATAGAAGATCTTGGCGGGCTAAACTCCAAAGAATAGGCCCCTGGATAGCTGTGCGCGGTATCACCACTGGTGAAGCAGGATGGGAAGCATCCTCCTCTGGGTTGAACAGAGGCAAAGCACTAAGATGCGCTCTCCAAGCTGTCCCAGGCGCATCCATTAGTTCGTAGATACAGAGGATAGCAACCGCCGCAAGCATATCCTCTTTATCACTCAAGTTATTCTCGTAGGTACAAAGATCAACTGCATTCTTCAGATGATGAATAGCTTCATCGTAGTGCTTGGCAGATTCATAACGCCAGTCATATCCTTGCCATCTAGAGTCATTGGAATTTGGATTTAGGTGACTCTTGTTTACGCGATATAAGTGCTTGGCTGCGATGGCACACATGGATGACTTGAGCAGAGGGCTCGTTGCTGCTTTGACAGGGACTTTGCCTGAGAAGTAACAACCAGTGTCAAAGATGTCAAACCTGATATTGTCAGAGGCTTTGTACAAGTGGAGATAGGGACTCACCAGATGCCAGGCCCTTCTTTGTAATGCTTTAGTAGATGAAGCGTCGCTAGTTTTGAGTGATCTGGATGCTCGCCTGGAGTTGGAGCTTCTGACTCAACGTCTGGGGTATATCTTTCCCCTCCAAGAACAAGAGAATCATTAGCCCAATGGTCTAATTCTGGCCTGGGAGACTCAGGAACCTGCTCTGCTTCCGCAGCGTAAGATGGCTCCCTTGTTCCACCAGGACAGTCAATCCTGATGCTATCCTGCTCCGCATAAGGATCTTCAATATGAACGAAGCGAACTTGAAAACCCTATGTTAGATCCCAGAAATGCACGATAAGGCTAAGCACTTACGTTCTTCCGGGACATCAACCCAGACATGGCCATCCTCAAAAGCGTCACTGGTATCAATCGCATCAAAATCTTCAACGACCTGGCTTCGACTCCTGTTTCTAGAGTAGCTCTGGAAAGGCCGAAACACCGATCTCTTGGAATAACTGCACTCTCGCGAACTTTTACTACATGCTCCACAAACCGGCTTTGCTTCGTCACATTTCAGCTTTCTCCTTCTACAAGTTTGACTTGCTCGCCATCAGTACCTCATTGCATCAAGATGAGGGGCAACTCACCAGCCTGAAAAAGATCGCATTGTCGTCAAGCCGAGAGACTGATGAAAAGCATTTGGGTTGTAGAGCCGAGCGGTGTTTTATGAACAAGGTGCTTATTCCGATGGGGGTTGCCACTGTTGGATTGAGTCATTTGCGGAGACCAAGCCGAAGATGCTGGGGAAAGCTGACGGAAGAGGATATCAAGGCGAAGGAGGGATGAGGATGTGGGGTAACGAGTGACGTCTCGGCAGTTTGGAGGCCCGGTTGATAAGCGGACCCGATTAGCGGAGCCGACTTGTATATGAAGTTTGGGTTATTTATTGAGCTGGATGGCTTCTATTTTTGCTGGATTACTCTATTCAAAGTGTAAATTTTTATCTCAGATACCAGAAAAACAGTAGTTCTCCATTCTAACATCATGTCTTCTCAATCAGCCCCATTCTCCGTCTCCGGCAGGACCGCCATCGTCACAGGCGCTGGATCAGGCATGTCTACTCAGTGATCGGACTTCGTATGATGCTAACACTTCTAGGAATCAACTATGAGTTTGCTCAGATCTTGCTCGGAAAAAACTGCAACGTCGTCATAGCAGACCTTTCACTTAGACCGGAAGCCGAAGCTCTAGTCTCAAAGTACAAAGACTCCTCTCCTCGAGCAGTCTTTGTGAAGACAGACGTCACGTCCTGGAAAGATCTAGCGAATGCTTTCAAAACTGCAGTCAAAGAGTTTGGCGACTTTGACATCGTTTGCCCAGGTGCAGGTGTCTATGAGCCTCACTTTTCCAACTTCTGGCATCCTCCAGGTTCCGCAGAATCTAAAGATCCTCTTGACGGTGATCATTATAAGCTACTGGATATAAACCTCACGCATCCTATTCGTGCTACGCAACTTGCTATCTCACAATGGCTTCACGGCTCCCCCAAGAAAGTCTCACCTGAGAACCCCAAACGTGTGATTCATATTTCTTCTATCGCAGCTCAATGTCCCGCACTCAGAAGTCCCATGTATGGAGCGAGCAAGTTCGGCATCACGGGCTTTGTCCGATGTCTTGCAGAAGTTGAGAAGATTGGTGTTCGTGTCAATGCTGTTGCGCCTGGTTTAGTGCGCACCCCGCTATGGACAGAACATCCTGAGAAGCTGAAGTACGTGGATGAGGGGCAGGACGAGTGGGTTACACCTCAAGAGGTTGCCGAGGCCATGCTTCTCTGTGTGGAGAGTGATAAGTACCCTGGTGGAACAGTGCTCGAGGTTGGAAAGAACAACACTCGCTGTGTGCAGCTGTTTAATGACCCTGGACCTGACACGAGTGGTCAGTCGAAGGGGGTTTCTATTAGTAACACTGAGGAGGCGGACAAGAGTATCTGGGAATGGCTTGGCGATAAGTCCATCTGGGGTTCAACTTTGTAAATCTTTTAGTTGGTTTCTGTAACATCAAGAGCCAGTCTTTACCTCAGATCATGTCTCGTCCTTGGTTGAGCTACAATTCGCATAATGGCCCCGCAATGCATCAAGCGTGTTATCACGAGCTGCACGCGTGGAAGCGCCACGCACCAGTGTTGAATGCATACGCGGGTTACTTATTTAGGTAACCGACGATAGTCAAATGACCCTGATGTCTGTGTTGTTCTTGGCTCAACCAGTCAGTATGAGTTCCCCTCTTCTAGCTGCACGCCACATAAATTCAATGGAGCGAGGTGCAGCGACATGAACCCCACGCAGATACGACCCCCGCTTGTTGTCTACTCCTTTATGTAATCTCATCGTTGCCTAATGCCCCGAAGGTTGTGGAATCGTTGAGGTCGGCTTGTTGTCCGTATGCTTGGTCCGTAAAGTGGCTTGATACCCACATTTCGCCTTAACTACCGTTTTGGGTTGTGATGATGTAGCCAACGGAACGACTGCGGCTGTTAAAGCGAAGAATGACAATGAATGTGTTGCAAGACGTAATAATCTCGATCGAAGTATATGATTATGTCTATGAGAGCACAATGAAACTATATATCCATCATTCTAATGCCTAGACCTGAATCATTTATCTAACATCGCTATCCTCTCATCACATTCTCGAAAACAGCTGCATTCGTTTTACCTCTTCCACAGTAAAAGTCAACATGAATAAAACGGACGTCCTCATAATCGGTGCCGGGATGTCAGGTATTGGTCTCGGTGTTCAGCTGATTCGAAAGTTCGGCACCAGAAACTTCGAAATTATTGAGAGAGACTCTGCCATGGCCGGAACGTGGCGAGTCAATAGCTATCCAGGCTGCGGATGCGATGTATGTATCAAACAGCATAGTGGCATCTTATCTGACTTCTCTTACAGGTTCCATCTCATTTCTACTCATACTCCTTCGCTCTCAATCCCAACTGGTCTCAAGCATATGCCATGCAACCAGAAATCCAATCGTACTTCAACGATGTTGCCGAGAAATACGGCATTGAAAGACATGTTAGGTTCAACTCGGTTGTTGAATCTGCTTGCTGGGATGAGTCTACTGGAACTTGGGAAACCACCATTCGAGATGTCAAAACGTCGAACGTGACGACTCGCCGTTCGAAGGTCCTGATCTCGGCTGTCGGTGCTCTATCTATACCCAAAGAATGTGATATCCCCGGTTCTTCAGACTTTGAAGGGCGAATATTTCATACAGCCAAATGGGATCATTGTTTCGATTGGAAAGACAAGGAAGTAGTGATCGTTGGTGAGTTTGCCCCAGAAACACTGGCTTGAGTTACTGATTGGAATAGGAAACGGTTGCAGTGCAACTCAAGTCCTCCCTGTCATAAGCTCCGGAGACGGGGCCGTCAAGAAAGCAACCCAGTTCGCAAGACAAGCGCACTGGTTGGCAAAACGCCCCAATCAAACATACTCGGCCACTTTCAAATGGGCCATGAGATGGATCCCACTCGCTATGCGCTTATATCGTGCATGGTTATACTACCTGAAAGAGCGAGACTTTGCAGGCTTCAGAGTTGCTGAAGGTCTTCACATGAGGAACCAATGGGCCAAGGATACTACTGACTATATCCGGAGGACGGCACCCGCCAAGTATCTGGATTTTCTGGTCCCCAAGACCGAGGTTGGCTGTAAGCGGAGGGTTAATGACACTGACTACCTTGCCTGTTTACATCGGGATAACGTCGAGCTTGTATATAGCGATCCCATCCAGAAGATTGAAACGAAAGGTGTACGATCATCTTCTGGAAGGTTGGTAACTGCCGATGCCATTGTGCTCGCGCATGGATTTGAGACACAGAAACCATTATTCCCCATGAAGATATTCGGAAAGAATGGTGTCAGCATCAACGAGCATGTAAGTATTCTAGCCACTGTCTCTCCATCAATCGTGGTCTGTAAGTCGCTAACAAGGACAGTGGAATCAAGTAAGCGAAGGTGCGGCGTCTTCCTACTTTGGAACATGCCTTTCGGAATTCCCCAACTTCTTCATCATGATGGGCCCAAACACTCTGAGCGGTCATCTATCAGTCATCTACACCACAGAGTGCCAGATCAACTACACAATGCGAGTTCTCAGACCCATTCTCAAAGGGAAAGCAGACATCGTTGAGGTTACCCCCGAAGCTGAGAAGAAAGACATCGACAGAGTTCAAGAGAAGGCTAAACGCCTTGTTTGGGCAACAGGGTGCGCTTCCTGGTTTATTGATGAAAAGACGAACAGGAACACAATCATGTTCCCGGACTGGCAGTTCAAGTTCTGGCTACGAAGTGTTTTTGTGGCATGGAATGATTTGGAGTATCGAAGTGTCAGCACTAAGGAGCCCGTTGAGATGTCACAAGTCACTTTGTCGCTTTTTGCTGTGGCGGGTTTAGTAGGTTTAGGGTCATTTTGCCTTCAAATCTTGAAGCCATAGCTGCGCATTGGTAGACCAAATGTTGAGGAGAAGACGTTCAAAGAAGAGACTTCACAGACAGAGAGATGTTTGAGAGAGTAATTCATTCATTCTTGATGTTCAACTTGCTATTTAACCATGCAAAAACCCACGATATGCCATAATGCTAAGCACGTCCAATTTTAACTTTATACTTCCCCAATCATTACATCATCATCTAAAGACGAGGAATCGTCTTGGTAGCGCAGCAAGAAGAGGGAGCATCCTCCTCCTTCTTACCGAAAGCATCCTTAGATGCAGCATCGACGCAGAGGGCCGAGGGAGGAACCCAGAGACCAGGGTTCTTCTGGTAGAAATTTGAGGCGCGAAGCATGACGCTGACGGGCTCAGCGGGCATCACGGGGAAGTCCTCAGTGCGGGGGAAGTGAGTGAGACCGAACTGGATATAGCAGACGATATCGGTGTTCTCAATGGGCTCATCGCGGGCTACCCAGTCGAGAATGGTGCTGTTGTGAGGGTGGTTCTCGACACCAGTGGACTGGCAGACGTAGTCACCAGCAGGGAAGATCTCGTAGTCCTTGTAAGGAGTGACCCAGAGACTCTTGCGAGCAAAGGCTGCGCGGTTATACACGACACTGCCGGGCTTGGCGAGGAGACCGGGGCAGTTGTTGTTGAGGATCTTGTAGGCGACGGGCTTCTTGGCGGATGGGTTGATGCTGTTGGGGTTGGTGATGGCCCATGATCGACTTGTCTCGTGGCAGTAGTTCACGGCGGCCTCCTTGGATGTTCGGAGGGGAGTGTTCTTGCAGTAGAAACCGTTGCCGTAGGGGTTCTCCGGAGACCCGACCTCCGCCTCTGAAGGTAGAGCGTCGTTCTGAACGATGGAGTTGTTGGGTCCGTCGATCTCGGGATCAACACGGAGGGAAAAGATGTGCTGGTGGTTGTGAGCGTTGATGGTGGGCGCAACTTCGGTTCCGTAGGGAGCGGCTGTCTCGCTAGGGTGCATGCAGTAGGTGTTGAGCATGCCAGTCAGCTTGATCTCAAGCTTGTAGGTACCGTCGAGGGTGAAGGTATGGTAGAAGCCGTACTCGTAGTTGGCGGCGGTGATGATTTGGGAGATGATGAGCTTGCGATCACGGGCGGAAATGACGGTGCCGTCACGGTAATCAGTGTGCTTGTACAGAAGACCGTTGTCTTCCTCGTGGATGCAGATGGCGTTCTTGATGACAGCGGGATCACCCTCGCCAGTAGCCATGACGGCATCGAGGTAGTGGATGGCGCCCTTGCAATCACATCCCAGCTTCAGAGAGTTGGTCATGAGACCGGTACCATACTCACCGACGTCGAAAGCGTGCTTCTTGTGGTGAGGGGGGTCAGGGTTACCGTAGGGAACGACCATCTCGACGACGCTGATACGGTTGAAGAGTGTGCGCTCACGGTGCTCATGTTGATCCTCCATGCGAACATCGGACAGAACAATACCTTCACGGTAGTTGAATCCGATGTGCATCTTGTAGCCAGCCCAAGAAATCTCGTTTCCTCGCATGCGGAAAGAAACGCCCTGGGGCTGGGTGATATTGATGGGCTTGAGAGTGCCATCTATGTAGTTCTCGCCAATAAACTCAGGCATGTAGTTGTGCGAGGTGAGAGGAACCTTTGTTCGCTCACCGTTGACGTAGCGGATATCAACAGTGAGGACCTCCTCCTTCTCAGTATCGACCACGACGGAGAAATCCAGCGGGTGCGCATACTGGTTATCGTTGGGCGAAGCGCGGTAATACACCAGACCCTGCTGGAGACGGCGCTCATAGCCCCAACGCTGATCAACGCCAATGGCCCAAGCATCGATGTAGATCTTGGACATGTCGTCGATGCCAACGTCCTTGCAGGCCTGGATGACACGGGGGTCGGCGCGAGCAACGCGCTCGCAGACGTCAAGATCCTCGAGGGTCAGAGTAGGACCGACTTCAGTGACGTCCTTCCAGAGCTCGACCTTGCCGTCGGCGATGTTGGCGACGACCTCAGAGACTTGACCATTGCCCTTCTCGATGACGATGGCGAAAGCGCGACGAGAAGGTCGGGGACCAGTTCGGGCGCGGAAAGCAGCATATTCTGCCTTGAGAGGCTCACGAAGAGTGAGACAGTTGAACTTTAGAGACTTGGGCTTGGCATAATCACGGATGATCTTTGCGGCAGCGCGGATCTCATCAATCGATAGCGGATCTGTAATTGTTAGGGGGGTTCAACTGGGGGCGAATTGAAAGGGAAAACATACCGAGAGGATGTAAATGTTGAGAATTTGAGAGGTCGGGAGCGGCGTCGTTGGCTTCTTCCCGAAAGATGGTGTAGCCGGCGATGGATGAGGTGTCTGCAATCATGATGAACGTTGTCTGGACTGAGCGACTGTGCCATACGGTGGATGATCAAGTAACTGTATAAGTGTCCAAGGTTTTGACCTGGAGGGAGCAAAGTTGAAGAAGAACTGTAGCTTAATTGGTAGTTAACTATAGAGAGAAAAGGAAAAAGACGATATTGTCAAGAGGATACAGAGCTTCTTATAGAGAAAGGAACAAGAAAGGTAAAAGTAAAAGAAAAGCAAGGCGGATTAGCAGAGACACGGCCTGGCATCCACATCCACCGTGTGGCGCCCGCCCCGATTGTCCTCTCCGCTGCATCTCCACTGAGCGGGAATCCGCTGAGACCCGTGGAAGACATTACCTACAGAAGCAAAGCTGCTGACTACAGTTGCATCTGCAGTGGAAGCGCAAGCGAGATCTGGATTGCGACAAGGGTATCTCTACCGAAAACTGCTACAGAATTGCATTCTCCTTGATCCTGATCTCTCTGTCATGCCAAGCCATCTCCGGCAGTTCGACGTGCCGCCCCAAAACTCACTCTCTGTCTTGATCTCCTCGAAACGGGCATAACAGTGAACGTTTTCTTGCAGGTCCACAAATTACTGTATCTGTCTGCTATCTAGCATAAACGGTTGGGAGATCGCAAACCAAAACACGAGGCTCAATCATCTGACCCCAGCGATCCAATCCTCTCCCCCTCATCTAGGCTTCTAACCGCTTTCAGCATCTGATTCTCAGCTTTGCACCCATGCTCTGCGCTAAACCGTTTACAGGTAACGTTTTGCAGTTTTGCTCAGCGGCCGATAAGACTGTCGTCTCCCCCGAGATAACCGGGCAGAACGGGTGATCCCCTTCTTTCATCCCCCTTGATTACGTTTCTCTTGGGCATCTCACCGGCCCGGTCGAAAAAGCAACGCGTTATTCCCCACGGGGAAGTCATCGCACAAGACGCTGGCAATTCATCACGTAATGGAAATATCGTCGTCCTCTCTCCTCACACGATGCATCGCTGTTCCCCATGGGGTACCATCGCGTTTCCCCGCAAACCGCCTGGCCAAGCCATTGGAATGATCGCTAAACTTGCCGGGTTGTCCTGTCAGAATATCGACGGCGTTTGTCCTGTTTGCATCACTGGGCTTTAACTCACAGGTAGATGGCAGACGCCGTCGTCGCTGAAAGGGCGTTAGTAGGGCAGTATGACCGGGGCCGCGAGATAACAGTGCTGCCCCCTCACCAAAACGAGCCTTATCTCTGTGCTACTAACCCCAATGCGCGCTTTTTTGGCCTCTGCCAGGTTTTTCGTTCAGTGCTGAAGCATCCCTACAATCAGCCACCACCACCACAATCTCTGTACTCCATACAGTACTATCACCGCTGACTTGTCAGACGATAAGTTACCTTGATACCAAGCACCTACCAATTCCAATCCTGCCTGTGTGTGCCTGTCGTAATGTTAAAAAAAGGGCTCCTTACCAAATAGACGCTGGTCCGTTCCCCGTAGCAAATTGGATATAAGCTCGCCACGCGCATTTGCTTTTCTACTTCCCATTTCATACAACACATTGCAATTGACCATCTCTCTGAGTCACATCGCATTCCCGCTAAGGCTGCCCGTCGCCTTTTTCCCCCTCTTCTACCCTTTTACGTCATTTTTATTCTTTCTCTCGACGAGGTCATCGTCAGACGCGGCCATGACCAACGACGTCGAGACAAACTCTGCGCTCAAGCGCTCAGATATCACCAACCAAGCCATCCGCGATGCTGAAGATCTCGCAATCTTTGGCCATGACCAGTGTCTCACGCGAAAATTCAGCATGTGGAGCATGTTTGCCCTGGCCTTCTCTGTCCTCGGTACATGGTCCACGTTCGCGCAGGGCATCGACAGCGGCTTGACCAGCGGAGGCCCCATCGCCATCCTCTGGGGCCTGGTCCTCGTGTTTGTCTGCAATATCTGCGTTGCTGTGTCGCTGGGTGAGATGTGTAGTAGTATGCCCACGGCGCTCGGTCAGGCGTACTGGATCTCGCGACTGTGGCCGACAAAGTCTGGGCGGTTCTGCTCGTATCTTTGTGCGTGGATCAACATGACTGGCTGGATCACTTTGTCGGCGTCGCAGATTGCTTTCATGGGCGAGTTCATGCTCAAGATGAAGGTTCTCTTCCAGCCGGACTGGGCTGGTGCTGATAAGGGATGGGCTCTATTCCTCGTCTACGTCGGCGTTACTCTATTTATGACTCTATTCAACGTCGTGGCTTGTCGAAAGGACATCGTTCTCCCCTGGTTCAACAACTTCGTTGGTGTTTCTTTCGCCAGTCTTTTCTTCATCATCAGCTTGGCCTTGCTCATCTCTGTTGGAACCAAGGACAACCTCCATTACCAGCCTGCCAGCTTCGTCTTTGGACAGTGGATCAACCAGACTGGCTGGCCCGATGGTGTTACCTGGTTCTTGGGCCTTATCCAAGCCGCCTACGGTCTTACGGCTTTCGATGCTGCTATCCACTTGGTCGAAGAAATTCCCTCACCACGAAAGAACATCCCCCGCGTTATCTGGCTCTCTGTAACCATCGGCGCCATCACTGGTTTCATCTTCATGGTCGTCTGTCTCTTCTGCATCGTGGATATGAGCATCGTCACTGATCCCACGACCGGTCTTGCTTTCATGGATCTTCTCAAGCAGACCGTTGGTCTTCAGGGCGGAACTGTCCTTCTGACGCTGTTCATCGTGAACGGTATCGGACAGGGTATTGGAATCGTTACGACCGCTTCGCGTTTGACTTGGGGCTTTGCTCGAGACGGTGGTCTTCCTTGGAGTGGTTACTTTGCCAAGGTCGACGATTTCTGGAGGGTTCCTGTACGTGCCCTTTGGCTTCAGGGCGGTGTCATGGCTCTCATCGGAATTCTTTACACCTTCGCCTCAACAGTCTTGGAGGCTATTCTAAGCGTCAGCACAATCGCGCTCACAGTATCCTACGGCATGCCCATTCTGACTCTCCTCCTCGTCGGCCGAGATAAGCTCCCACCAGGCGAGTTCTCCCTTGGACGATTTGGTTCAGTCATCAACTGGGTCAGCGTTGTCTACTGCGCCGTCACCACCGTTTTCTTCTTCTTCCCAGGCGCACCGAACCCGTCGGTTTCAGACATGAACTACGCCATTGCCGTTTTCGGCATCATGCTTGTCATCACGCTGGTGTTCTGGGTCGTCAAGGGACGTATCACTTATCTGGAGACCGAGGAGGCGCAGGGAAATATCATCTATGCGCAGCGCGCGGAGCGGGCTAACTATATTGATGTCGATGCCCAAACCAAGGCGGATACGGAAGCTCGTCGAGCTTCTCAGACCGGAGGGCCTAGTGCTTCCTGATTGGTTGGGAGGACCGGCATTGCGAGAGATGGTGTGAAGATGGAACAGATACGCGTAGTTGTAGTTGAAGTTTAGAATCAATGGAAGAAAGCACTTGCGCATGGGAAACCCCGTTCTATTTAATTGCACTGTATCTTTGGTCTATCTTATTACCATAATCGGTATAGTCGTTCTCAGATGACAGGAAACGTTGATTTAGGAAGCATATTTGCATTTTTGAGAGCAAATCATACGAGATGTCAGTCATATCGCCCCTGGATCATGCATCAAGGGCCCCATGGCACGGCAAATGATTAACCGCCTGCAACTCCAGTAGCTGAATGCATTTCCTTACCCCGATTCTGCTTAAAACGCTTGCAAAACGACTGCCCGATACGGAAGCGAGAAACATCTCCTTATCGGTCCAGGGTATCCCGCCCGGATATCCACACCGGCCCGGAGGACACTATACCGAGAATGGGCAATACTTTTCACCTTTTTGGCCTGGGGATTCGGAACCCCACGGTGACAGGTTCCGCTGTTATACGGAAGCGATATCGAGTGACGTTGGAGATTGACTATAGGTATACAAGGATAGCTTCTCCTCAGCTGATTTCCCCAGATGTCTTCTGTAGAATCGAATCATCATACATCCAAAATGAGTCTAGACGTTCAACTTACTGCCCCCAATGGGCGAACCTACAAGCAGCCTACTGGTCTGTTCATCAACAACGAATTTGTTCGATCCTCAAACGGCAACAAGATCACTTCAATAAACCCAACGTAAGACCAAGAACCCACTGCCAATGCAATCACCACTAACAATAGCAGGAACGAGCAGGAAATTACCTCCGTCTACGCGGCATCGGCCGAAGATGTCGACAAAGCCGTCCGCGCGGCTCGTCGCGCCCTTCGCAATCCCGCCTGGAGAGATCTCCCCGCTACAGAGCGCGGCAAGCTCATGAACCGACTTGCCGAGCTAGTCGAAGAGAATAGAGATATTCTCGCTACGATTGAAACATGGGATAACGGAAAGCCTTACACTGTCTCGTTCAATGAGGACATGACTGAGGTGGCCGAGACGTTAAGATACTATGCCGGCTTTGCGGATAAGGTGTTTGGCCAGGTCATTGAGACTACTGGTGATAAGTTTGGATACACTATCCGAGAACCTATTGGTGTCTGTGGACAGATTATTCCGTAAGTGCCCCTCGAAAAGAGTGATCTATAGGTCTTCTTGTCTAACAAAATTGATAGATGGAATTATCCCCTTGCTATGGCTGCTTGGAAGCTTGGCCCTGCCCTCGCCTGCGGTAATGCCGTGGTCCTCAAGCCCGCTGAGCAAACCCCCCTCTCAATCCTCTACTTTGCCAACCTCGTTGTCAAGGCCGGCTTTCCTCCCGGTGCTGTCAACATCGTCAACGGTCTGGGAACGGTGGCCGGTGCAGCCCTCGCTTCTCACATGGACGTCGATAAGATTGCCTTTACTGGCTCTACCCCAACAGCCAAGACCATCATGAAGATGGCCAGCAGCAACCTAAAGAATATTACTTTAGAGACTGGCGGAAAGAGTCCTCTTATTGTCTTTGATGATGCTGATATTGATTTGGCTGTTTATTGGGCCCATGCTGGTATCATGTCAAACCAAGGTCAAATTTGCACTGCCACAAGTCGTATTCTCGTTCAAGAGGGTATCTACGATAAGTTCCTCGCTGCCTTCAGAGCACAAGTCAAGAACATCTCCAAGGTCGGCGACCCCTTTGACGAGAAGACCTTCCAAGGCCCCCAGGTCACAAAAGCTCAATACGACCGTATCCTCTCTTTCGTCGAAGTCGGCAAGAAAGAAGGTGCCAAACTTGAGCTCGGCGGTCAACCATTCAAAAAGGTCGGCGATGGAAAGGGCTACTTTATCGAACCTACAGTCTTCACTGGCGTTTCCCCCAAGATGCGAGTTTTCCAGGAAGAGGTCTTCGGACCGTTTGTGGTGGTTAGCAAGTTTAGCTCTGAAGAAGAAGCTATCAGCTTAGCCAACGATACTCAGTATGGTCTTGGCAGTGCCTTGTTTACTACAAACTTGACGAGGGCTCATCAGGTCGCGAAGAGGATTGAGGCTGGTATGGTTTGGATCAACTCGAGTAATGATAGCGACTGGAGAATTCCATTTGGTGGAGTTAAGCAGAGTGGTATCGGAAGGGAGTTGGGCGAGGCTGGCCTTGCTGCTTATTCGAACATCAAGGCTGTGCATGTTAACATTGCGGCGAAGTTGTAAGGTAGATGTATTGAGAAAACGGATTATCTGTACGAAAAGGCTCATAGATAAAGATAATTTGGAGATCATCCAGCCAACTTCTTGAAGACATTGACGGGAACACCCCGACGTATACTCCAAATCGTGTCATGGTCCGCTGCCTCGATGGTCTTCGTGTTGTAGGTAATGACCTGCTCAACCTCTTCTCCCTTGAAACAACTGTCTAACCATTTTGGGCCATCCGTCCCCGGCGCTCCAATCATAGAATCCTCTTCAGCGTAGTAGACATCCACGGTCAATTTCTTGCCAGCTCCCTTCAGCGCCTGCACCAACTTCGGCACCAGATCATCATAGTCAAGCCAGTCTCCCCATCCTGGTACTCCTTCTGTCTTCTGCATCAAGAAAACCGACTCGTCACCAAAACCACGAATACTCTCTCCGTGCACAAGCTTGAACAGGAATGGTTCCAAGGATTCTTCGAAAAGAGCATCGGCCTTGGTCTCCTCAGCGCCACCTTCTACGTTCTTCTTCTTGGATAGACCAAACATTTGGCTCATGCCAGCGGACGTCGCGACAACTGGACCGAGGGTGCCGTTGACGAAGCCGATGAGCTTGTCTGCTTGGGCCAGCATGCTAGCGGGCAGTGATTGGGTAACAGACATCGAGAGGAGATGCGAATGAGACGGAAGAATCCAGGGAGCCCCAACGGCAAGGTAAGGTCGCTCTGGGTGGAGAATCTCTGGGTGATGCATGAGCATGTCAAAAGCGTAGACGGTTCCTCCGCTGTGACAAGCGAGAGATACGTGCTTGATTCCAAGATGCTTTAGTAGGGCAAGAGTCATTTCTGAGAATATTAGTTAACGGTTGGCTTCGCCCCGGTAAGTGAGTGTTGACTTACTTCGACACATGGCAGGTCTCTTTTCCACCTTGACGGGATCCGTCCCACCGAAACCCGGCCGGTCCATAACAACGATGCGAACACGGTACTTCTTGGCTAGCTCATCTTTCGCACAGTGGAAAATCCTCGATGCACATAAAGGCGCAAAGAAGAGTAGCACATTCTCATCAGTGCCGTTGTGATAGCCGTAATCGGAGTATTTCACCTGGAGGCTGCCATGATCATCCGATGGATCCGCTGGGAGCTGGAAGGTTTGAGAGAAGCGAGGGTCTTTGAGAAAAGCCTCAGGATCTTTGACATCTGGTGCAGTTGTCATTGTGATTCAAATCTGTATGCACTCTCTTTCTTCAAATGTCGGTTTCTTGACTGGTCGAGAATAAAGAATGAGTGAGCAGTGAATGATACGAGACATGGACCAACACGTCACGTGTAATCTTGAAGGCCTATCACAGGCTGAATTTTGCGGTGGATAAGAGGGGTAAGAGTAGCATCAATTGATAACAATTTATTTGGATCGATATGAAGGATTGAAGGATTAGTCTGCTATTGATGCCCTTCTCACATTGCTTCTAGCCATTTCACCATATCTTGCTTTCCTACCTTTTCCAAGTCTTTCTTCCAGCGTCGCTTTGCCTTTCGGTTCAATAATCCCGCCGGAGATCCTTGGATAGCAATTCTCATGGCTTTCCGAACATTCTTGCGCTTCTTGTGCGCTCCAGCGACAAATAAAAGTTTCACCATCTCCAGATTTCCTCTTTTGACCGCGATAGGCAGAGCTGCATCTACTATTTTTTCGACATTAATTATGTCCGCAACAACATCGGGCTCTTCATCCTTCATCCTCACTGTAACCTTCCAATACAGCATTGTAAACCAAATTGAAAACTTCAAGATTGGTCGTTGTCTCTAGCATTTTGCTCAACTGGATACCAGCAGGCGATCTTGAAGAAGGGCCAGTTCGTCCGTTCATCCATATCATATCCGCAATTGATGGTGCTATCAACCGGCATCTAGTAAGAGGCCGACCTGACTCAATAGCGAGGCGAAGAAACTCTATCTGATCGGGAAGAGCGACTTCAGTGATGATGTCCATCTTATATATGTCAAGTTCGCGGTCTCTGTCGGAAACATTCTTCAGTAGAAGGGTGACGCATTCAATCTCGCCCAACTGGACAGCAAGCTTGACTGGGTTCGCAAGCCTCATAAGAGACTTTCCACATTTCGGCGGCATGAAACCAAGCTGATTGTCTACTATACGACCAGCCTGAGGAATGGGTGTCTGGAACGACGCTAATACTTTGGGTAGGCCATCTGCCGTTTTGTTTTCGTATAGGGTCCCAGTATCCAACATCATCCAGCATATTGGATTCGAGGATGGCCTCCATTGTCAAGAGGTTGAAGCCTTTGCTGACGCGGTATAAGTTCAGCATTTCGGCGAGAGAAAGCGATACGGTGCATTGCTTGATGATTTGAAGCCATATCTCTGCTGGAAAACAAGTTGATAGGTACTCCGGGTCACTCATGATTCACTATTCTTTTTGGATGAATGTAGTTCGCCTGTTAAATTGACGGGTTGGTGCGAAGCGAAGAATCGTCAAGGGTAATGGATGCTGACAGTGCACAGCCGGCCGCGGGGAAGGGTCCACTAAGCCGCATCGGTACAGTCTCTTCTGAATTGCTGGTAAGGATAAGATTCATATGGTAATTGAGGATAGTTGGAAAAATATATTTGGAGATTTGGATAAACTTCTGCATCGTCCAGATAAGCGCTGTGATTATTCTATAGACACCTCTGCCTCTGGAGCTCTGGTACAGTTTCTTCCACGGTCTGTCTGTTGATTTTGGTGGCGTATCGAGAGCGATGCTGATTCGTGAAGACAAGCCAGGAGTAGGCGACAAGGCATTCTTGATGCCCGAGTGAATCTTGGTTTCTCTCTACTTCAGTATCATCGAATTCATAAATTGCACAGACGACGTGAACTTATCGCGACTTCAGCAATTTTATCATCCTACTATAATTTTAAGCCACAATGGAATGCCTCAAACTGAGCTCCGAATCCGTTGCCTCACTCGATGCCATGAATGAGGCTGAGCTGCGTGCTTTCACGAGGCAGGGGGACTCATCTGACAGTGACAGTGAGGAGGACCTGAGAATGCGCATCTATGCCAGCTACCTTTTGTTCGAGAGGTCTAGCTCTGACAACGCTCTGGAAGAAGCTATCCTTTACACTAAAAGAGGGATCATCGCTTCACCTCCGAATAAGCAGGTCCTCTATGAGTGGCCCGATATTCTCGCGACGCTTTTGGTGATTTTACACCACTCCCACCAACAAGCTGGACGAGCCGTCGAAGCGTGAGCTATACTCTACTTTACGTTAACAACCTAGATGTGAAGCCAAAAGATTGCTAATATTATGGCATCTAGCCGTAACGTTCTGCTCAACGACATCGATCTCCGAATGACGCTTCTCAAGAACCAAGCAGCCAGATCGATGACGAAATTTGAACATAGCCACCTCATAGAAGATCTAAACCTGGCCATCGCCATTGTGGAACACTTGATACCGATGATAGATCTTAGCAAGTCGTCAAGATTGCAGAACAACCTCAGTGTTATGCTTCACAGGCGATATCAGAGAACTGAAGAGATAAATGACCTGAGCCGAGCTATTGAGGTGATGAAAATGGCTATCAATCTTACCCCGGACGACAACCCTGATCTTGGGGACCGCCTCAACAACCTTGGGCTCTGGCTCAGTTCTCGATTCGAGAGGGTAGGAAAGGTTGAGGACCTGCACTCTGCGGTCGAGGCTGCAAAGAAAGCCGCAAACCTGACGCCTCAGAGTCACCAGCACTACGCTGGATATCTCAATAACCTGGCCAACAGTCATGGCAAGCGATTCCAACGAATAGGCACATTCGATGACATTAATCGTGCAATCGAGGCGTCATCAAGAGCGGTAAAGTTTACATCACAGAAGCACCCTGGCTTCTTGAATGTCCTTGGTGTGTGGCTTTGTGCCCAGTTCGAGATATCGGGAGAACTCATGGATCTAGATCATTCCATTGAAGTAGCACGTCGTGCAGTAGGTATAGCGCCACCGAGCCATCCTGATCGTCGTGCATTCCTGGATACCCTGGGAGTCAGCCTCAGCAAGAAATTCGAGAGAACTGATTCAGTGAAGGATCTGAACGAAGCGTTAGATATTCTTACTCAGGCTCTGGAAGCAACGCCTCGCAATACACTGGACTTTGCATCAACCTTGAACAACCTGGGGATCTGTCACGGCATGCGATTTGAAAGGACTGGCTCAATTGCCGATCTGGACGATGCCATTGAGAAAACGCACGAGTCAGTGGCCAGAACTCCTCGCGGCCATTCACAGCTACCCAACCGTCTGAATAGTCTTGGGAATCAACTGAGGGCGCGTTTCCAAAGAACAGGCGCGATACAAGATTTGGAACACGCTGTTGATACTGCAGAGAAAGCCATCGAAATCGCATCAAAGACTCACCCTCATTATCCTACGTATCTTAGTAGCTTGGCAAATAAGTTAAGCTTGCGGTTTGAACGGACAGGCGAAGTATACCATCTTGATCGCGCTATCGAGCTGATTGACGAAGCCATCCAAGGCCATCCGTTGTCTTGTGAGAGCCTCGCCGCTTTCCACAATAACCTTGGATCGTTACTTCGAAGACGCTACGAGAGAATTGGAAGAGAAAGTGATATTGCTAGAGCCATCGAAGCTTGCAACAAGGCAGTTGATCTGACAGGCCAAGGCCATCCTGACATGTCGTCTTACCTCAATACCCTCGGCAATGCTTATGGCCGCCGGTTCGACAAGACGGATTCCTTGGATGATGTAAATCGCTGTATCGAAAATATCACCAAGGCAGTGGAAGCAATGCCCCAAGATCACCCTGATCGTTCTGTCATGCTAAACAATCTTGGCAACTGGCTTGATAAGCGATTCAAGGTAACAAAATCTGCTGGTGATAGGGACAGTCAAATCTATTGGTTTCTTGAGGCATGGAACTCCAAAACTGCAACCCCATCTCAGAGAATACGAGCAGCTGGTTCTGCTGCATACATATACATACAGCGAGAAGAGTGGGAAAAGGCTAGCACATTACTCCGTGAAGCGGTGCTGCTTCTCCCGAAAGTAAGTCCACGGTTCCTATCCCATACAGACAAACAGAGTTTGCTTTCGAGTTTGTCTGGTTTGACATCTATGGCTGCCGCTGCGACTTTGAGTGCAAATAAAGGAACTTATGAGGCCCTAATGCTCTTGGAGCTCGGAAGGGGTTTAATCTCAGGATTCGTTATGGACATTCGCACAGATACCTCTGAGCTCGCATCGGAGTACCCGGTCTTGGCGAAGGACTTTGACCGTCTCCAAAATGAGATTGGTCAGCTGCAAAGTGGAATTGACGTATCGACGAAAGGGGATGACTTGGCAACTTGGCAACGGAAGCAAGAAAGGCTTCGGAAAGCCGATGAAGAATTCGACAAGCTTCTTGGAGAGGTCCGTGGAAAAACCGGATTTGAGACCTTTCTTCTACCGCCAACCGAAGCAGAGCTGATGGAAGCAGCTACTCCGAATCCCATCATCGTCATCAATGTAAGCTTCTACAGATGCGATGCATTCATCATTGAGAGTACTGGGATCAGAACGATCGAGTTGCCTGATTTGTCGCAAAGCGAGCTTCGCGCATGGGCGAGCTACCCGTCAGCCAGATCTGTACTTGGGTCTCGGCTACAGTGGCTCTGGGATGCTCTATGTCGCCCGTGCTTGGGTGCCCTGGGCCTCAAATCTCCTGTATTGGACGATAAGTGGCCCCATATCTGGTGGATTCCAACCGATGCCCTCAGTTGCATACCAATGCATGCTGCTGGGTGCTACAAGCCAGGGTCTACAGAGACAGTCTTGGATAGGACTATGTCATCATCGCCTCGACGATAAAGTCACTGCTTCATGGAAGAAAGCGGAAAATTGCCCCTGCTGGTGAATCACGAAGAAAGTCTGCACTTCTTCTTGCCATGCGTAACACACCAGGCAGCGGGAGACTACTATTCGCTGAAGACGAAGTCAATATGGTGAAGCAGTTTTGCCTACAGCTCGACCTCGAGCCAAGTACGCCTAGGCCATGGAAGGAGGGAGTCTTAGCATCCTTGGAGATCTGCAAGGTATTCCATTTTGCAGGCCATGGACGTTTGAACCAGGCGGAACCGTCGAAAAGCTGTTTGTGTCTTAAAGACTGGGAGACCAATCCCCTCACAGTACAGGATATCCGGGAGAAGAATCTAGAAAGCACTCAACCATTTCTCGCATACCTCTCCGCTTGCCGAACCGGAACGAACATGGAGTCAAGATTGTCAGACGAAGGAATTCATCTAGTTGGTGCGTTTCACTTGACTGGCTTCAGACATGTCGTTGGCACACTATGGGAAGTATCAGATAAGCATTGCGTTGATGTAGCGGAAGCTTTCTACGAAACTTTGTGTGATGAAGGAATGTCCGATCTTTCAGTGTGCAGAGGCCTGCATCAAGCGCTGAGAAAGTTGAGAGACAAGGGACGAGCTGAGAGGAAGTACATCAGGGACATCGCGGCGGTAAGCGAGGAAGAAGACCAACCGAATCTCGGGAATACGGACTGGATGCCTTACGTTCATTTTGGATGCTAGTTACTTTGCTGGTGCCGGGGTGTTCCCGGAGTATAGTAGCAATACATGAGTCAGCTACGAGAGTTTCTTGAGTTTGGCTTATTGGGTAGCAAGTTCATGTCGTTAGTAGATATAGCGGTACCATTGAACTATTCGTAAGGCCAGTAATACCATCACTTTACAGCCAACTCCAATCTCGAATCTAGGCCTCCGGATGTTCCTTGAGCCACTGCTCCATACTGGTAGGAGTCACCTTACTAGCCCATCTCTCATTATCAACAGGATCAATAGCAGCCTTCCCGTTCAAGAACGCCATTCCATAGGCCAAGTCGATGTACTTGTCCGCATGCAAAGGACCGATGTTCTCCCTAGCCTGTTGCAACATCGCTTGGAGTTCAGCCTTACCGCCAAAGCATTGCTTTTTCATCTCGTATCCGCGAACTTTGCCGTAAATATCAGCAAGCTGAGGCATAGTGGAATGAGCCGACTCGACATAGTAAACACCCCGGCTGATGATATCCTGATCATTTATAGCGAGCAGTGTATACTTTGCCAAATCATCAAGAGTAGTAAACGACATCTGCTCTTCGCCAGTGCCAAAGTAAAGAACACTACGAGCCTCGCCATTGACCAGACTGGGCCGACCTGCATCTTTGATATGAATAAGCGAGTAGTCCAGGATAGCACCTGTAAAACCATAGATTGGCTTCAAACTGGACGAGAGCTCGGCAAGACGCTTGAAAGCGATATAAGCATCATACGTCTCGTGATCGCCGAGCTCGAGCTTAGTCCAATCAAAGTTCCAGGACGCGGCATGGAAAACCTCGAACAGATCATTAGTGTTGATACAATGCTTATTAATGCGGGGTTTACCTTGACACCTGCTTTCTCAGCTTCCAGTAGCAGAGCCAGTTGACCTGCTCCAATGATGCTTGGTACTGGAGGTAGAGCGGCGATAACGACATCAACTCCCTTGACGGCTGTCGCAAGGTAAGACTTATCGAGGAAGTCGGAGCAAGCGACGAAACTCTCGAGCTTAGATGCAATATCGGCATTGAGTTTATCAGGGTTCCTGCTCAATCCGCGGACCTGATAGCCTTCTTCCAGTGCATAGCGAGCAAGGGTCTGGCCGACCATGCCAGTGATGCCTGCAATTAGAATGAGCATGGTGAATCGTTTGATAGTGATAATGCTAGGAGTCGTTTGAATGGGCCCAATCTCGGGCAGTTGGGTCTGTTTTATAGTTCGTCATTGCTTCCGAAATCCTGGAATGCCCACAATTGGCGGGTGATCGTTTCCCTGATCGGAGTTGGAGTTGCGGACTTACGGGTTTACGCTGCATGGCCAAGTCCTCGTGCCGTAAGCATGCAGCTACCAAGAGATCCTTCTCGCTCATGATCTTAGTCCGTCTCCGTCATCATCCAACTCCGAGGAATCTTGATCAAGCCATGATTTCGAAAGCATGCGAACCATGTCGCCGGCGAAAGATTAAGTGTGACGGCACTACGGTCTGCAGCGGGTGTCGGACTAAACTCGCTATATGCACCTATTGGCCCAAAGCACGTAACAGAGCCCGTAAAGCGAGTAAAGCTGTACCGGCAGAGATATCGAATTCTGAAACTCTCGAGGGTTCGCATAGCGATGACATGTTTCCGCCGCTATCACAGCTTCCAACGATAGGGATGAATCTGCGACACATGAACAACTTGTCTATGGTCCGATGTCAATTTTTGCATTTCTACAGACTCTAAATAATCAACTGGTTCATAGGCATACCGATGCCTCCAGAGATAAAGCTCAAACTTTTGATGCTTTTGCCAAACGAAGTATCTTCTTTGGTCTGCCATACAGAGTCGACCCACTCTCAATTCCCTATCGGCAACGAATGGAAGATATTATTCTAAAGTCTACAAGTTGTTCAAGATTTTTTGAGAAATATTCTTCCCATGCCTTGCTGTTCATAGATAGTGATAAAATCCTAGTGTCGTTGGATGACCTCTACAGCGCTAAGAGTTAACGACAAATCGACGTCACAAGACAAAGCTCTCCTACTTATGATACTCGCCATCGGCGCCTTGAGAACTTCTGAAACCGACATAGCAGAGACTCTCTTGATATATACTAAGCGTGAAGTTGCACTGTTTGACGATGTCACAATATTATCAATGGTTCAGATCTGTCTCTTGATGTCAGATTATCAGCTCAGTATGGGACGCCCAAATGCCGCGTACTTGCAGGTCTGTTCGGCTTGCACCAGAGCCATATCTATGGGTCTTCATAATGAGGTTGAGGATTATGAAGGAGGAGAGGACCTACAGACACGCTCAACTACATTCTGGACGATGTATTTCCAACAAGCGTGAGTATCATCCACTCTTCCGACTAGATGATTCCTGACTCAACTACAGGTGGATCTGTTTCATCGTTGGAAGCAATGGCATACTAAAGAGATCCAATATCTCTTACCAGTACCCAGATGATCAGCCCATGCTGGTCGATCTTTGTAGGCTGGCATCGATACTGGAAGAGTCAACGCCATGTCCGAACGGGCAAAAATACTGCACACTTTCCCAAATGTACGAAAGCACTCGACAGCTTCATCTGCAGGTTTGGTCCGTCTATGAAGACCTTTGGTTCGGACCTTCTCCCCTTCGATGCCAAGCAGGGTTGGATACGATGCAACAGCTTTTAGTCTGTAATAGTACGCATTTTGAATCTGCTACGCGAACAAAGACCTCAAGGCTAACTAAGCAGTTTACTACCACTTTCATCCATACCATCTATTGGCCTTTCCTCATTGCTGAATCGGCACTCAGAACTTCAGGTCAGATGGAGCGAGCCAATGTGATTTGGCTTCGACAAGCATGTAGATATGCTGCAGATGCGGCTGAAGATTCGATTGTTCTCACTCATTAGGTTTTCAAAACTTCAGATACAAAAGGAGTAGGTATATTCTTAATTCAGAATGCCCGCACCCTGAGGCTATAGTTGCCCGGTTATCTATCTTCATATATCTTTGGACTCCAAGTCGCTTGAGTCAATTGCCAATGCTGACAGGCTTCGCCATAGATGAGACGATACAATGCCTTCTTTCTCGAAACAAGTTGCGCCATCCTTCTATACGCATCGACGGGCCATCCGTCCAAATATCCAAACCATCCAGATGTTATCGGACTCGCTATAGAGTGCCTTGAGCTAATGGTGGATGGCGACCCTGCCACAAATTCAATACTACATATACAGAAGCTCATGGAAGCCATCGAAGGATACATATATGGGCCACTCGGTCGTGGACCGGAAGATTCGTCCTCGCATACAACTGTTGACCCGCATCGGGGCTTCGATCGACCCCGTGAAAGGTCCGGATTGTCGCCCGTGAATCATATCATGGATATACCTACCAGCTCCATATCTCGTGGTGCGGATTACATGCTTTCGAGTTTCTTGGATCTTCTGCATCTGGATCCCTCATTTGTTCTCATGGCTGAAGAGGGAACTAATACGGCGGAATGAGCCTGATACTGAGGTAAAAACAGAGTTACTGAGGCAAAAGAGATTTACATTAGGCATCAAGTCTAGTGTGCCAGTCAACTAAATATAGTTAATAATGCTGCCTAGAATCTTCCAACTCACAAAGGCTTTGGCCTGAGCTTATGGGGCATACTATTTAAATAAGACCTGACCATATCAATTCTTCCACTGAAATCTGTTATTTGTTCCCCTGAAGCTCAGAGCCAGATTTTGGCTCCAGAAAGGCTAAGTTTATGCATCGAAGTTAATGTCTATCTCGACGAATTAAATCAAAGAAAAAACAAGTTTCGTTTTTTACACGTCTCGGCTGCCTGAAGCGAGAACCTTAATTTCATATCAGCGCCCTTATACACCAGCGCTCCTACAAGTAGATCCGATTCTTTGGAGACATCACCTATCAATACAGCTGCGGTTGTCTGCCTGAACTGACCTGGCGCGGGGTTCAAGACCTCTCAGAGCCGACAGGAATATTCCATGCCTTAGTCGAGGCTCTTGTCTACTTCTCACGAGGCTGTGTAGTCATTTGTAATAAGCTCAAGTTACTGCGAAGATTCGTCACTCTCTCGGTTGGGAAACCTACGCGCTCTCGATCGTGCAATTTGCTCCCCTTCGTATACGCACAATTCGAATAAAGCTTAATACGTTACTGAAGGGCAAGCCCTTTCATTGCCCTTCAACTATATATATGGCCACGGTGTCACCCTCCATTGTAAACAAAACATAGAAGAAACCCTAGGGAGATCGAAAAAATGAACGCCATCCTGTATCAGAGTCTCATACCTCACACCTTCAACTTGCTGGCCGACAACTTGAGGCAGTTCGCAAGAATCGACCACTTTCATCACATACGCGCATCCCAAAAGGAGATTATAACCATCCTCTCCATCTTTGGCGCTGCAAGATTTCTCGAATGGGCTCTCGATACATCCTTCTTCTTCCACACATACTGTCTTCACCGCAGCAAAATTCATCGCTACAACCACGTTTCCCCCGACGGTTTGGCCGCATGGGCTCTAGTAACGGGAGCTTCTGGAGGAATCGGATATGAGATTGTGCGAGAGATCGCAGAAAAAGGGTTCAACGTTGTGCTCCATGGCCGGGTCGAACATGACCTGCTGGCTGCGATGATGTGTGTACACGAAGAGTTTCCTGATCGGAACTTCAAGATACTCGTTGCAGATCCAACTGCACTTGGGAGCAGAAGCTTCTTCTACCGGCAGAGCTACGGGAATTGGAAAATGGAACGTAAACTTGACCTCGAGGCTATAAAGAACGAGCTGTCCAAGCTTAACTTGACAGTCCTGGTTAACTGTGCGAATGCAGAAGCCAGACACACAGACCTTCGGCGGATCCTCGATGAAAATGAAAAATCTATCTGGAAACAAGTCAACTCTGACGGTCTTTATCTAATACAGCTCTTTCGCGCCCTTCTTCCGACCCTAATTGGTAACAGCCCGTCTCTCATCATAAACGTCACATCCCTAAGTGACAAAGGCATCCCACTTAAAATCGCAACCTCGGCAAGCCGGTCATTCCTTTCTAGAATGACCCAATCCTCGGCTCTGGAAATGAAACTCGAGGGCTACGACGTTGAAGCCTTGTGTGTACGGGTGTCGAGACATATGGGTCAAACGGATAGCACTCTTGCTAGAGCAATCATTGCGAGAGTCGGTAGTCGCCGGAGTGTTGTTGTCGGTCATTGGTATCAATTTCTTTATAAACGCCTGACCGATTCGCTTCCTGGATGGCTATGGGACTGGTGTATCATACACTACATTCGTGGGAAGAGAGATGACATCCAAGGGAAGTTGAACATATTATTTTCCTTCATAGCCCCTTACCTACTCCTGTATATTCTTCAATCACAATTGCGGCTGCTATGTCTGCATAACTGTCTTTCCCATGCAAGAGGTCTACCTTGCTACTATCTCCGATCCTTTCCATCAGTCCTTCCCTCAGATACATATCGTGATGTCTCTTGAAGCTGATCGCAGACGGTCACGGCTCTGGCTGTAGTTATCTAATAAACAGCCATATGTTATTACGAATAAATGTGAATAAGCTAACTATTAAACTAGCAAAGCACCGTATACAATTCCTGCCTCTGGAGAGCGACTAAATTTGATGAAGATTCTGAAACTGCTGGTCATTTAGAAAGGCGGATGAAGCTGCGTAAGCCTTGACGGCGATTGGCGAAAAGTTGCTGATTATGCGCTGTCATGCATACGCAAAATGCATGATTGAGCCCTGAAAATCAGTACAGTCATGCACGGTCCACCACTGTATTTTCGCCGACACTGATTTTGCATTTGGTACTGTAGTCGTATTGGGATCGTGGCTCGTTGGTAAATACATAAGAAAAGACATGGTCTATGACGATCCGTATAAAAAAGTGCAAACAAAAATCGTCGTGTCCCTCATCTAGGCGTGAGACTTTCTGCGGGTATCATCATCAACAGCAGAGGGAGTCTTGGGGCCACCAAAGCTAAACATGTCCAAAAACGAGCTCCGCCTCTCACCCTGGCCCTGGCCCTGTCCCTGGTCGAGCGACTCACGTCTGCTGCCAGCGGGCGAAGCCTTCTTGGCGCCTCCCCAAAAGTCCATGATGGAGCTCCTCCTCTGCTCGAGGGGCTTGGGCGGGGTGCAGACCATGATCTGCAGCTCGAGGTTCTCAATGTCGTTGTCGGTCTCGACCTTTGTGCGGCCGCAGTTGGAGAAGCTGGTGCCCGAGTAGAAGACGTAGCCGCTGAAGGGGCTGGCGAGGGCTGCAACGACGGCGCCCTTCTGACGCGCTACGTGCAGGGTTTGCTTGGAGAGCGTCTTGGCGTACCCTTGGCGCTTGTGGTGGGGATGCGTGATGACGGCATGGAGGAACATAACTTGGTCGTAGCGGGCGAGGTACGTCTGCTGTGTCTGCGTGATGCCTGATTGCAGTGCGGCAATTCTCTTTGCCGTCTTGCTCTCCCCGTTGCTGGGGTCCTCCGACAGACCGAGCACTGAAGATAATTAAGGTTAGCGAATTTTGGTCTCACTAAACGAGCAGAAATGTGGTCCGTACCTCGCTGGATCTGTTCGGTGACGCCCTTTCCATCGTCTTCGGTCTGGTGAAGCGACTGGATGATTGCAAGGGAGACAGGGTCGTGTGTCTTGGGAGCATCAACTACGTAGCAATGCCAATTTTTGCTGTTGTCGTCAATGATCCTCTTCAAGACCGTCTCGACGTGATTTGAGGCGGCTTCTGAACGACCTGCTGAGGGGTAGCAGTACAGCCAGACAGAATCATTTGACAACCCGCTGAGGATGATCTCCTTCAACGCGGGGATGTCTTGTTGCGTAGCGATACGGACGCCCATAACTGGTAGTCAATACAAGTAACAGATAATAAAAGTAGTTGTTGTTGGGTTCAAGTTTGGTTGGAATGAAGAAACACCAAAAGTCAAGACAGTGAAAAAGGCTTGAGGATCAGCCAGCTTTCATAGTCGGTATAAATTTTTCACCCGCCGCCCGGCAGTAAAAAATGGAAGAGCCCAAGTGGGCTTTGCTTTCAGAGGTTAGAGCCACGCAACGTCACACGCAAAGTGAACTCTGATCATGAGCCGATGCCAAGCCAAGCAACATGAGATCATAGCGGTGGCTGTCTAGGCCAAGTATTGGCTCTTCAACACGACGAGGCGCTGGCGGCCTCTCCTCCTCCCCACAGCGATCGCCTCATAGCGCAGAGGTGCGCCAAGTCTGGCAATTCCGCCTTAGCCGTGTGCCATTGAAACATTTTAAGCTTAATCGACAAGGTTAATCAACGTCTGATGCTCATGTTTTGATGCTTATCGTATGAGAAGAGTTATTGGTATCAGGTATAAATATGAGATGATGTCTCTTGGTACTGAAACGGAAAAAGAAAATGCTTATCGAGATTCGAGCGCCGAGACACACGGATCTTTTTTGATCTGATGAGGAGATGGGTTTTCGGAAAAAATGCAACCTACGACACTCGGCATGCAGTACAGTACAACCTGTGCCTGGTTTTGCTCTTATCGTACAGCGCTGTTGTCGCTTGTCAGCGCTGTACATTCAGCAGTAAAATAATACCGGGAACAGCCGAGGCATTAACGTGCAGTGCAACGCTCACTGCTGAGAAGAGTTCAGATCATCTCTCGTTCGGGACAAAGCCCAACCATCATGTCATAGTTTAGTAATACCTGTTTCACAACATGTGACGTTTGATACCCAATCCCGAAGCATGTGCGACAAAAACCACGATCTATTCGTCAACATTTCAGCACTGCAAACTGGAGCTGTTCTGGCGAAGGCCTTTGAAGTCTTGACATGTACCCCCGCAATGTTGTTGCGGGGAGAAATAGCTAAGCACGGCACTACCCATCCCCAGACCAAGAGACAGATACCCGATAAATACTATTTCTTAGCCTTCTCATCTTGTGGGGGTTTGTTCTTATTTAAGAAGTCGAGTGATAGGGAAGACGCCGTGATTGGTTCGTGATAGCTACAAGGTCTAGGCATGACGGACGTTGAGCCACTTGGGGCGATCGTGAGGCGGGCGCCTGAGCTGATGCGATATCCGCCTCAGAACCGACAAGTCGCAAAATAATGAACTAACACTTAATTATTGGGAAATGGAGTGACCTTCAACTTCATTCCGTTGTATTTGGAGAATTCCTCGTTACGCTTCCGTCAGCCCATTGCCAGCACAAAGAGCGTCGCAGCTCTCTTGGCAACGTCACGAGTCAATCGAACCACTCTCCACATGGAGCTTCGTCACACGGACAAGTTTCGGGCATGATAGTTACCAATTATTTTTGTTATCTCAGCCATACTGAACGTGTCTCTCCATAAACTTCGGATGTTTATACTCAACGTCAGCCCATCTACAGTGTATAAACATACTCAGTTCCGCACTGCCACTTCTCAGCAAGCAGCCTTGTTTCGCTGCCACTCAGAGTACCCTCGTGCTGAATATCATGCTCCCTCGCCTTCTCCAACTTCTTGTTCCTTCGAGCAAGGAAAAATCTGAGAATAGTCGCCATAGCGATGCAAAGGCCACTGAACGCTACGTTGGCAACATTCGCCTGCCAATATCGCGGGCCTTGAGACGAAGGGTAGAAGTATGATGCGTAGATAGAGGCAAGATTAGATCCAGCGTTAACAACCGCATATGAGATAGCGCGTTTTGTCGATGGACGTGGTAAAGAGGAGGACACCCAAGACAAGATGCAACCAAACGATCCGTAGACAGACATCATCATGAACGTCGAGATGTATCGAGCAGCAGTGTTGAGGGTAACAGCTGAGATGATGAACCCGATGCTGCAGAATATCTGAGGCCAAACAACATGCAACCATCGTTCATTGACACGATCGCTATGCCAAGAGTTCGTAATACCCAGCGCCGCAGCAAACACATATGGTGGCGCAGAGAGCAGAAGGGTGATAGTCGAGCTGTAGCCCAGAGTCTTGACAATAGTAGGAAAGAAATTTGTAAAGGCAGCCGCTGTATTGAGACCAAGCTGCATGATCCAGATCATGTAAAGGGCAGGGTCGGTGAAAGCCATTCTGGCACCCTCCCAAGCTGATACGTCGGCTCGATCATCTTCCTTGCTGGCATCTTCGGCCATACGAAGAACTGCGATGCGGCGTTCTTCGTCACTGAGCCAGGCTGTTGTTGCTGGGTAGTCTGGGACGACAAAGTATGTAACGATGGCTGCGGGATAAGTAGCGCAGCCTTCGATGATGACTGGACGGTTGTTAGTCAGGGTATATAGAGTCAGAGAGGGGGGGCATACAGAGCCATCGCCAGTTGGCTAACCCAGCTTTGCCGTCCATACCAGCCATGATGGCACTTCCTAGAAGACCGCCAAATGCACCAGCCATCTGTCCAGCTGCATAAAGAACCGAGATACGAACTGCGAGTTCTTTCTTGGTGTACCATGAACTAAACAAGAACAAAGCACCAGCTAGTACAGTTAGTCAAAGTTCCATCGATGCAACGGCTAACTTACGAAAGAACGGTGCCTCCACAAATCCAAGGATGAACCTCAGCGCAATCATCCCATGATAACTCTGCACAGCACCAGTACAAGCACTGACAGTAGCCCAGCAGACCATAATACAGGGCTATCAAGAACTATCAGCACAACGATGCATCACAAACACCTGACTCGGAAACATACCAGAAAGATCGACGGTCGCATCTTGTTTAGAATCATGTTGGTGGGTACCTGAGTCAGGATGTAACCCACGAAAAAGATACTGATGACGGTGTTGTATTGCTCGGCCACAAGACCGATGTCTTCTTCGAAATTACCGAGCCGGGCGGTAGCGATGTTATTGCGGTCGAGATAATTGAGAATGTCTGAAGAATATGTTAGCTTTTGTTGATGGGATCAAGGCCGCCAGTATTTACAGAGCAGCATCATTAGTGGCATCATTCGCTTATCGATTCTTCGAACGAGAGCTCTTTCTTTGATGTCGCGGTCCTCGATGTGCGCTGTCTCTCCACCGAGAGTCTCCAGATGGAGTTCCTCGCCGGTCTCTTTAACATCAGCCATGATGACTGATAATTTTATCACAAAATTACTCTAGTCGACAAGGAAATTGAGAGGCCTTCTTAGGTGTATTTATTAACATCATCAATCTGCCCAGACTAGCCATCGCATTTCTTGCCGAGATTTCCACGGTCAGAACCTGGGGTATGGGGGAGATAGTCTGGGGAAACCAAGACGAGCGGGGAAATAAACCTGGCAACGTAACCCCATGAATCATGTCGATCTTCAACTCGAACCAATCCAAGGACATTCCGAGCCGTTATCCGATGAGTGCGATGCCCTAGAAGGGACGTTTGTTGTGTGTAGCCGAGCCGAGGAGATGGACGAGTTGTATTGGTGTTCGTCGTGTAGCAATGGCGACATCCGACCTGCATGGGAGGAGAGAGTGGGAAGTAAGATGCGGGGAATATGGAGAGCTCGGAGCGAAGATCGATGTTGATCCAAAGATGAATGATCGCGTTCTTGTGTTGGCATCGTTTATATATCTTCTTTGGCAAAGACACAGGAAGACTCTCTTTAGCACCATATCCAAGCCTTCAGACATTGCCTCTTCAGAACTCACCATGCCTTCAGCTGAAAAGCCTATAATCCTCCACATTGGAGACCCCATCAAGTACAACCACGACCTCTACAAACAACTCGAGTTAAAATTCACCATCATCCGCTCCTCGGCGGAGGAACGCCAACGCGGTCCATTTCTCGAAGCTCTTCGCCAAAAGAAATGGGGCGATTTCCAAGCTGTCATGCGACCCTTTTGGATCACAGGCGGGGAAATGGGACGCTGGGACAAAGACCTAATTCCACTCTTGCCCAGGTCCATGAAGGTTTACGCATCAGCTGGGGCTGGATATGACTGGGCTGATGTTGACATTATGGCCGAACACGGTATCCTTTATTGCAATGGAGCAGCTGCTTCGACGGAGGCAGTTTCTGACATGGCGCTTTATCATATCATTTCTGTGTTTAGGAATATGCAGTGGAGTAATATGGCCGCGAGAGGCAGTGAAGATGAGTTCCGAGATGCACATGCTCACACGCAACTTACAGCATTCAATCCTCGTGGTCATACACTGGGAATAATTGGTCTTGGCAACATTGGTTATCAGATTGCCCTCAAGACTTACAAGGCTCTCGGTATGCGCATTGCATACTACGATCCTTTCCCCAAACCTCCAGAGCAAGAAGCATCTATCGAAGCAACAAACTACCCCAAGCTAGAAGACATGCTCGCCATCGCCGACTGCATCGCCATAGCTGCTCCCGGTGCAGGCGGGAAGAAGATCCTCGGACGCGCAGAGATAGCCAAGATGAAGAAAGGATCACGACTGGTAAATGTTGCACGTGGGAGTTTGGTAGACGAAGAGGCTGTGGCTGACGCTATGGATTCTGGACACTTGTTTGCAGTAGGCCTGGACGTTTTTGAGAATGAACCGAGGCCTAACCCGAGGTTGCAGAAGATGAGGAATGCGACTTTGACGTGTCATACTGCGGGTGGTGCACTTGATACGTCGATTGGGTTTGAGAGGTTGGCTATGGAGAATGTCATGGCTGTGTTAGAGGGGAGAGATGCTGTCACGCCAGTCAACAAGCACCTGTTTAAGTAGAATAGATAGAGCTAAGCATATAACTATATTGCCTAAGTACTACTATACAAATAATATTACTTGAGTATTGATAAGTTAATACTAGGTATTTAATACTATCTATTTAATACTAGGTAAATAATACTAGGTAAGTCTTATTTAAT
>JABSTL010000977.1:0-30302 GCA_013759095.1 Fusarium sp. NRRL 29148
CTTAGGGGCCAGGGGAGCTGGGGGAGCTGGGGAAGTGCGCTAGGAAAGCTACTAAGCCGGGTAGTCTGTACCTATCACAGAGAAGCAATTGTCAACTTTCACAAGGAAGCCCTACACTCGATTTGAAGCCCCATTTGGTCCCATCGGCACTGGACCTATTACTCAATATGGCCCTATTAGAGTTCAGGTTTGAAGGAATGATCTATCCACAGAAACAGATTGTTGACGTAAACTTCTAGATTATTTGCAGAAACTGAGAGAATGCTTTCTGAACCAAAACTCAAGGTCCTTTGTAGTACGCCGCTTCTCTGTACTCTGATATGATCATGGCGTTTCTATACCCTTTATTCGTTGGCTCACAAATGCTGGTCAGCTTATTATACGACAACTGTAGTAGATCTTCTTCTGATCGCGTCACGGAATCGGTCCGCAAACGCTGCTGTTCCACGGCAATCACTCTCCGCTCGCTTCTCAAGAGCCTTTGGCAGCCATTCACTAATCTTTACAATCCGGTTTTCGTTCTACGTCTCGTCAGTCCGCCCGAATCTCTCAGCAATATGTGCTAGACTTACGGATGGATGAGTGCTCAGCATTTCTGGGGCTTCTTCTCCGCTGGCATGCTGGAGCGCGTGCATTCGCTGCCAGAAGCTCAAAGCTGCACGGGGGTCATAACAAGCTTCGGCCATCATCATTAGGCCGATGTAGTCTGCCTCGCTTTCCTGCTTTCGACCCATGGGAAGGTAGAAGAGTAGATCTTGTAGGTAATATCCTCCCACAACATTCCAGAGTCCAAAGAGCGCAAGGCCAGGCAGAGCTCCAGCGAGGAAGAACAAGCTTCCGGCCGTCAGATTTCCTACCCATGCAGCAGAGAGGCGCTCTGCTGCGTGAGAGGCTGTATTATGCGCGATCTCGTGCCCTAGTACTGCTGCGAGGGCATCCTCACTGCGGCAGACGTTGATAATACCACTATGCACAAACACTTTACCCCCAGGGAGGACAAAGGCGTTTGCTGTTCCTATGGCCAAAGGTCAGCAAACCAACAGTCCCTGCACATGATCGCCAGAACGTACCATTATCAGCTATCACAAATATCTCCCAATTGAGGTCCGCCATGCCGCTCACGGGGATCAACTTCTTCATTACCCTCCTGACCAAGATAGTCCTTGGATCCCATTCTGATAGAAAATGACCACCTTGCGCTCTGACCTGCTCAATGACCTGTGCAGCTGCTTTCGAATGCGCACGTGCGACCATGGAATCGGAGAGGAAATTGAATCTTCGACGGCCCGTGACCGGCACAGTCTGAGAGTTGTAGAAGTAGAAGCCAATGGCTGCGAGAACGGTTGCTATCACGGTGAGACGCGAATTACGACTACTGCCCGCTTGTGTGAACTTGCGCGCAGCGCGATGTGGGACGAGGGGTCGCGCAGCTTGTAGGCGCTCTTGTAATTCTCGTTCGGAATGTTGCTGGGCGCGATAATGGCATTGCGAGAAGGTCCTACGACGAGAGATAGAGGATATGGCGGTGCGATGAATAAGGAAAATGACAGGACGGTTTATGCTCAGTGACGACTTTTGAAGTAAACGAGGGGCAGTCATTGTCGGATTCGGCGGCCTGGCGTGATTCGGTCAATTGTGGTGTTGCTATCCCGGATTTTGCTCTTCAATTAAAAGCAGTGATAAGATCGAGCAAATATCAGAAGCCAGCGGGCCGCGGGGCTGGCGACTGTGTGCTTGCTTGTGTGTTGCTGTGTCTAGTGATAGTTATTGGTTCAGCACAGGTTAGAAGAAGCCCCATGGTTTGCGTCATGATCAGTCTGCAGCTCTCCCGCCTAGGCCCGCTATCGGGAACCTATCCAAGCGATAAACGATACTAACCTTAGCTATGTACTTTAGGCAAGTTTGTAATAGATTTGATAAGTTTAGTGGGTCTTTAGACCACCTAATTGCCTCGGCTAAAAGTGCTGAGGCACCTGGTACGTCAATAACCTGGGAGATGATAGATGTACTACACCGGCGCTCTTGAGAAGAACGAAAATATTTGCTTCATTTTCATCATTAGTTAGAATTCACAGAATTCCGTATATACATAAGAGAACAGGAATCAGAGTACTTCCTTCCATGAGATGGAAGACTTCACTGTCTCTATGGTCTTGTTGGTGATAGCTGTTACAGCCCGCCCTGATTTTCTTTCCGTTCTAGGGACCCTTGGGCTCAACATCCACTCATGAATAAACGAGCGTATAACTCTGCAATTGTTACCAATACTAAAATTGTATACAGATCAGTCTGATGATCATCACAGGTACCCAGCACCTGGCAACTGACACACCTTTTACTCATCCGCCCCAAGGAGATCTGTCCCGTACCTAGTGGCCAGTGTGTCTGTTGCTTGGGATTTCCGAATAGTATCACGAACTACATTAACAAATTTGCTTCCCCGTCACAAACACATCAGTTGACATCCAGATTCAAGCTTTACTATCACACAGAAACATTTGCCATATACAATCAACGGCTTATTCTTGTAGGCCTATGACCCGGAAACTACGGGCTTGGCCTGACCACCACGCGATGGAGCATCTTCACCATAGGTAGCTCATTTCAGAGCAACCCTGACATCATCTCAGCAACATAGCCTCAGTACAAACTCCCTGCCAAAATCCAAAAGCCAATTCTGGACCTCTTTATCCTAGCCTGAGTTCGTAATCATTCCCTGGAGGTCAGACTTTGGCTTACACCATCATCGTTTGCTAACATGATACTAGCTTCTTTGAGTAGTCTTGAATCCTGAATCACACCAAGAGGGTCTCGTTTTGCAGGCTCTCTTATCAAACAGCCCGTCACATTGGTGTGGGCGCAAAGGCAGCGAACCATCCATTCAACGTCTTATAGTCGAGTGTGTAAGCTTTGTTGTTACGCTATCGGTCTCTTGCTCAGTCTCTATTCGGGGGTATAAAAGGAGCATTCTGTCTTTCAACTGCTGCCAACCCAAAAGCAATTTTTTATCATCTATCATATTCTCAAAACGATTAATCTCCTGCTTTATTTGATACCAATCACAAGATGGGCGAATTCGTCAACAGCGAGCCTGACTTGGGCACCATCAAACCTTCATTCGCCTCTTCATCCGAACCTGAAAATTCCAAGTCAAAGTCCCTTATCGAGGCTCTATCTTTGGAGCCCCATATCGAGGGGGGCTACTTCCGTCAAACCGATACAAATCCTACTACCATTCCTTCACCTTATTCATCCGAAGCTCTCTCTCACGAAACTCTGACTCTTTCGGGTCCTGTTCGTGAAGGTTACAGGGCGGATACACGTCGCCTCTCTACCACCATCTACTACCTACTAACCCCACGCCATAGTCAGGGGAACTTCCATCGCAACCGTAGCCGCGTTATTCATACCTTACATCGTGGACGGGGACGGTATGTACTCATCCATCCTGATGGGCGCATCGAGTCCTTTATTGTTGGGAATGCAGTTGAACGGGGCGAGCGTATACAATGGATCGTTGAAGGCGATGTCTGGAAGGCAAGTTACTTGCTCCCCATCGAGCCAGATACCGGCCACGAGTCAAATAAGGAAGAAACCGGGGGCCTGCTGATCTCAGAGACGGTTGTCCCTGGCTTTGAATACCATGACCATGCATTCCTCACCAAAGAAGGAATTCGTGAGCTACTCAAAGAAGAGCAAGCCCGCGAACTGGATTGGCTCGTGAGGAGATCGGAGTAAATGTTCAACAACAGAGATTAAGACTGAAATGTGTGCAAAGAGAAGGCATTTGTATAAGAAAAAAGTTGCTTCTGTAGTATTTTTGGAAGAGAGTTATGTTGTCTGACAATCTCCTTACCATTGAATACAGACTCCAGAGCTTTGGGACAGGCGGCTATCAAAAGTGCAGGTCGGTACTTATTGTACCTAAACCAATATCAATACATTATTCTAGTCATGTGCATCGAATCGACATCATTGGGTATCGTGGATATGAAAAGCCAAAGTCGTCCCCATTGTCACTATGCATCGTTCGTATAGTGGTGCTTTATCGGTGTTGGAATTAGTCCTTCTGAACCGTTTGCCAGGCTCCCTTTCTCAACCATTAAACCTCAATGAGTGGTGGCAGTTGGTTCCAGTCCGCGGCGTTTTCCCTTCATGTAAATGGCACTCGTGGGATAGGCCGTTCACCTGGGAATGGCTTCCTGCCAATAATGACGTGTATTGGTATATAAGCGTGAATTCGCGTATCGATCAGCTCTCGTCGGACATCAACCAGTGCCACCTACGACTTTCAGTCAAATAAGTCCCAGAGCCCTTGAAAGTATAGTTACCTCAATCTGCGCAGGAGTTCTCTCGTAGACGCGGTTGAAAAGTGTGAAAGAGAAGCCGCTGAGGCCCATCAAGAAATTCCTTTCCCACATGCGCCCAAGTTCCTTTAGGCGTTCATCCTTTGGCCAGCCATTCATGGGCATTTTGAAGATTCGCTCTTGAACGTCAACAAAGCCCGCCTGCACATATGCCTCACGAACATGAGCAGCAACATTGGTAGGCCGGCCCATCAATTCTGAAGCTTCGTTGATTTCGCGGAACCATGTTGCAAGGGGTCCGTTCGGTGGAAGGCTTCCATCATCAGACATTATAATGGCATCGTATTCCTGCGACTCAAACCAGCCTCCTGGCTTGAGTGTTTGAAAGGCTTGGTCCGCAATCTGCTCCTTGAAGCTAGCCCAGCAGCCAGATGTGACTCGGGTGTGAATATAATCGAAAGGCTGAGAATAATCCCAAGGCTCAGAGCTAGAGAGAAGTGAGTTTTCAAAGGGTCGCCTGAGGCCTGGATGTTGTTGACATACGAATCTTCGACGTAAAAGTTCACGTTCGGGGGTACTTTTCGAGGCTGTATTGGTGAAAGATCGGTTGCGACGACTTCTGTTTCTGGAAACAAGTCGCCCATTTTGATTGCCCAGTCGCCAGTACCAGTAGCAATGTCAAGGATATTTACAGGCGGTGCCCTCCTTGACAGTGGTGCAAAGTAAAGACGCTCACCGAAGAGTTTTACTAATGCTTCATTTTGTAAATCAAGGCGCTCACGTTCTAGTTGGTCGTTGGGAAACGCATATGCTAAAAGGCGTCATCAGTGGGTGAATGGGGGTGAATGGATAGACAAAGCTTACAGCCAGCCCGGTAGGCGTGATACGTGCGCCCAAATTCTTCTGGGAAATTCTGTACACTGTCTGTGAGAGATTCAGAGTCTCTGATAGTTCTTGTTAGGCGAGATTAACACGGTGAAGGTGCACTATGGGTTTCGACAACTTACATGCCTTGAGCATCGGGCTACACAAAGTCAGCACGCCCTTGAGCTAAGGTACAGAAGAGAAGTACATACATCGGGTTCAATGAAACTGTTCCCGCCAGAATTTGAAGCAGAGCAGTTGAAAGTAAACTGAAAATGGTGAAGACTTGAAGGTGATGAGTTAGGCATGCTGCCATGGCTTGGTGACTGAGCTGCCATTACAGCAGGCGCCGTAAGATGGTCACAGTTATGTATGACAGGACTGAGTATCAGGCAAAAGAACAGAAGCGGCTCTGAGCTGGGTTCATGAAGAAAGAAGGCAAGTCAACCCGATACTGCGAGTAATTGCGCTTCTCCAACTTGGAGCTGAGAAATGCTGAGAATTCCCTTGTGGCGAACGACCTATACGCTGTCGACTGTCCAAAAAGTGGAAAAGCCCTGAAAGTCGTTCTGATATACGACTTGGTAGTCGATTATGAATACCGATGCAGAGCGAAAATCCAATGGTAATATGAATCGAATATGTGCGCAGGTGGTAATCGCGGATAGAAAACCACGAGACAAACTCGACAAGGAGGTTCTTGGTGGTATCGTGGAGCGTGCAGCACAATGAGGGGAAGACAGGAGCAAAAGAGGATCGACACCAGCTACTGATCCGTCTCCCTAAGAGGGACGCTTAGAGCGGCATCAGGAAGAAGTGCTATGTAGTACCAGCAAGGTCAGGAGAGATCAGGAGCTAGAGTAGGTAGAAGGGTCGGGAAATAGAAGCTAGTTATGGAAATGGGGAAGGGCGAGAAGCTCGAATGGAATCCCCGCTCTCTGTAGAAACACCAGAAGAAAAGGAGCCAGACCTAGAAGAGCAATGCAGTAAAGTAAGGTAAAGGACAGGGGCCAGTTGAAAGGAAACGGGAAGCGACCCAAACACCTGGTGCGACCGAGGCTTGGGGAGTGGATTCAGTCAGGGTAGCTAGGTAAGTTAGCAAAGGGGACCAAGAGGATGGAGACAACAGACGAGGACGGGGTCAAGCAATGGAGCTTGGGACCCAGCAGCTTGGGACGGGTATCTAGCTCGCGGCTTTCTTGGCAAAGCCACAAAGAGCCCTACCGCAAAAGAACTGCAAGTGGAACAAGCGCTTGTTGCTGATGTGTCATTGGCATTGGATGCTGCGCTGTCTTGGTGTGGTGACTAGACTACCCTGGTCTAGAGCGCCTGTACAGAGTACTGACTGTATGTATGTACACAAGAGGCGACCCATTCAGTCGGGAACTGGGATCCAAAAAGGTGAATTTTGAGTCGTGTTTGTAATACAGCCAGCCCATCACGCCATATTCATATGAAATCTGGCAGCTGCCTACTTCTGAATCACCAACTACTCACCAAGAACATAGTTACACCGGTAACGGGATATGAGACGAGCAAGAGGCATGTCGACAAAAGTATGCAATTATGTGATGTGGCTGTCCACTAGAGACAAACGCGCATATACGATCCCTTAGCTCACTGGTAATATTCCGATAAATGGGGCCGGGCATATCGGTAACCCCTTGTGAGGAGACAAAGTGAGGAAACAGGCAATTGCAGCGCAAGCATAGCAATGTTCTGAGCCAGGACGGAAAAGACCCTCTGGCGTTTACTAAACCTTTTCAAAAGTACTTTCGGTATTAGCGTCGTATCAAGTTATGCAAGGAGATACCTTTAATTGGCCACGGTAGTTCCTCTGAGCCTGCAAATGACTTCGGGTACGCAAAACAAACTCCCGTCGAGACCCTGGTCCCTCATCCCTCTCATTCATCAAGGGGCTTCGGGCGGTCCCAACGACGTGGGTGGGCTAGCTCAAGCCTAACGACCGGGCGCTGGGATAAAATCCGATGGCCTGGGTCGGACAAGGTGCAACCAACCGCCTTTCCGACGGCTTGGAAATGGTCACGATCCTTGTTCTCGTGTTGGTGGATGTGTATCTTGAGAGGATTTTGTGTTTTAGCGTTGTCCACCGAATTTCCTGTGCGAGTTATGAAGAGGGAAGCGTTCGGCCTATTCATCAAGCATCATTTTAGAACCTGTTAGGTGGTTGATTCACAGCCTAGGTCCTAGGTCGACGCCTATGGACTTGAAGACTGCGGCTTATAAGAAGCCACCATAAAGGTTCAAGCCACATCAACGAACCCGACGACACATGCCAGAAGATGTCCTTGTATGCGTGATATGATATGATATGATATGATGTGATATAATGTGATTTTGGGGAAAGTTATCAAGGGAGAGTTGAATAAGAGAAGATTAGAGTAATTTATTCTGAGATCCGTGGGAAGTGGATGAGAAATACATGCTTTTGATCAATTAAGGAGGGTGCCAGTCGATGAGATTACAGGTCACGATAGAATCTACCAATATTGGAAATACATACGACCTAAAGGTCAATTTTCGCTTGGTGATGGAAATCTCCCTCCTGGAACATATAAGGTACTTGTCACAAGACTGGGCTTATGACAAGGGTGACAAAGGCCGAAAATACCTGTAAACTTTATCCTCAGGCATGTCAAGCTCAAGATGTCACAGAACAAGCTTGTCGATAGAACAGTCTCCGTTTGATTGTGTTTTGAAAACACGTCGCTCATCATTATCAGTTCAAGATCTACTATGAGCTAACATAGGTATTCCATGCCTCTTCAGCATGGGGCCATGGGCTGCTCTGGCCCCGATTCTTTTAGTCATGCAACTAATAAGGCTGGCCCTAACTCTGAAACGGGTAGAAACTCAATCTGCCTCCCGTGATGAACTCACTAATAAGGGACAGCCCGTGAGCACAATCGACGCCATCCATGATTTGGAAAAACTGTACCTGGGCACACATCTCCCAGTAGCCAAGAAATATTTGTCATCACAAGCCTTTCACTGCTGCCGGCTTCGTACCGTCCCGTGTTTCACGTCAACTTAAGTGCAGTTTTTGACATGAAGTCAGTAGCCTCTTCTAAACTCAATGCATCCTATAGTACTCCATAGCGTAGTAATACAAGTATGCACATGCTGCTACGTAGGTAACTTGGCAACTCTGAGTCAATGTTTACTGCCAGAAGCACCTCCTTACGTATTTCTTCGTACACAGAGTTTAATTACTTCTGCTATTCCTAGCGTCTCAAACACTCCTTGTCCTTGTCAACGTTGTGCCTCTTCTTCCTTCATCCTGGTTCATCTGTATGTATTTGTTTTCCAGCATTGGAGACGCGTTAACATCAAGGCTGTATGTTATTCAACCTGCGCATTGGCATGAATCGACATATGGAAGTAGCAGTAGCTGATGGAGGCAATAAAATTTATAACCTCGTTTGTAAATAAGAAAAATATTTACATAGGCAAGTCAGCCCATCCCTGATGAGTTTATCTTGGCATCCTCTTTTTGGGGACTGGCTAGACCGACCACATGTGGAGAAACATCCAACAAATCAGGACGTCTTCTGGGCATTGCCGAACCAATCGACAGGCATTATCACATTGCTAACCATGATGTATGCTCCTGGACCGTCACTAACTAAGACCAAGACACCTTGCGCAAGGTTTCGCTACGTGTACTTGGCTTATACATACCTCGGAAACACATCTCTTCGTCGCAGTCAATAGGAATAGAATCACAAGTTTGTAGCTCATTTCCGATACTCAAGGGTTTACCAACTTTGCTTCCCCTTGATAAGATAGCCTTGTTCTCCAAAACCATCTCCCGGGACGTCGTCAGCACTTGAACCCCAAACGTTATAATCTCGGTACAAGTTCCCATGCCCAGCTTTATACCTCCGAAATCGAATTCTCAAGAAATTCTGGGACAGCCCCTTGACTATTTCTTGCTTCACCCCGAAGCCGTTTTCCCCGGGCATCCCTGGCCTTAAGCCAATCTTCTAACTACCTGCGGAAGATGCCCTATTGGTTAGGGGAACGGGGTGATCTATTCCGTCCCAGCTCCCGCACTAGAATCACCACTCGAGCCATTCATGCGTTGTCAAGGGTGAATCACCACCGTGTTGCTGAGTTTTACGTATCTTGTAGCCTCTCACTTAAGTAATCATATTACTTGCACAACTTTGAATGTGCGCTGCATGGCATGTTTCACCACTTACAGTGTTACATGTTCCACTGTAGAAACACCGTTGCATCATTGCATGTCTTGCAGGTGAGCACTACCTACCTGGCTTTGACAAGGAGAGATCCAACATATTTGTATATCTATAGGAGGTGAACTACCTATGGTAGCTGCCCTCAGCTCTGATGGTCCTCGTGTCGATTATGTCATAGCATGGCAAACTAGAGCCTCTAATTTACGACATGGGTCTCTCTTGCGTCAGAACCATTGAAGCTCCAAGGTATTTGGCTTAGCATAACCTCACAATGGCCGATGGCCCAATAGGGGTAACAGCACAGGTATGTACAAAAGAAACCGGGATGCTCGGCATGGCCATTCGCTTGGTTTTGTCTGTGGTTCTCAATTGATTCTTTTATCTAAGATATATCCAAAATTTGAAGCAAATCTACATGATTGCCCTCCTACTCCTGTGGGGGTATAAGTCATCTCATCTAATTCACCATCAAATAGTTACAAAGAAAATCGTTTCCCCAAGAGGACGTTGCAAGTCATTACTCTCATAACAAGCAGGCTCATCCTGCTCTAGAAATCGCTCCCGGGGTAGGGGCTGGCTATCCCACTTCCGGGGACGCTGTCATTGCTTGACATATATGTTTGATCGATTCGAAAGATCCAGTCCATTTTGTCACGCTCGCTCCGTGCTGCGAATAGCCAAGTGTTGTCTGTCCCATAAATGGCAAACACTGCGGACTGCATCCGCGCTGGTAGTCGCTGAAGGCCTGGCCCTCCTGATGAGGCGCCAGGTCCACTGCCCGTCCATATAGTAGAGATAACACGGCCCGAACCAGTTCGTCGATGTCCTGGTGTGAAATCGGTTTCCCCATCTTGACCTTGCACCCCAGAATCATCGGGCCCCTGGAGCAGGCCCAACACCCCAGGCTGACTGTCTATACGAGAGTTTCTCAAACTGATGAGCCCAACCTCGTCACCATCAGTAGCAGAGTGCAAATGAAGGTACGGTCGCCGCAGCTCGACGAATCTTTTGACCCAACGAGTTGAGTCGCTGTTCGGAATCATCAGGTATCCGCCTTTCAGAACTTTGGGGTTCTTTGGTACTCGGATAACTGTTGCGATAAGTGTCGGCTGCGCTGGACCGTCTGTCATCAGACCGTCTGTTGGAGGTGCCATGTTGGTCGGGCTGAGGATGTTGTTCGATGGATCAGGATATTTCTTCCATAGCTTCAGGCACTTTGTCAAAAGATAGGCCTGGTCTTCATCGTATTCGGGCTTGAGCAGTGGCTCTTCCACAGTAATTGTTTCTTCCTCCTCGAATTCCGTAGCTTCTGGTGTCTCCGATGGCGTTTCTTCTGTGTATTCCTTCTCTGACTCTTCTTTGACAGGCTTCTCATGTTCATCGATGTGGGTTTCTGTTGTTTCAGGCTGCTCTGGATTAGAGAGATCCGTCTCAGGTTGCTGTGCTTCCTTGAAGAGTTGAGGTTGAGGTTCGTCTGTGGGAGGCTGCTCCTCATCATCGAGAGAAGGAGTCTGTGAAGTTTCTGGTGTATCATTAAGCAGGTCATCGTCGCTTGGAATGATTGGCTTTAACTCTGGAGAAGGTTCCGGCTCGGGTTCTTTTTTCTCAGGCAGAGTACCTGCTCCATCCAAACCAAGTTTAGCCAAGACAGACTCCGTGACTGACATATCCGCGGCGCGTTTTTTCTTCTTACGAGCCATGAGAAAATCGCTGACCAGCGACACCCCTCGGGGTGTCCAGCTTGTTAGGTCTTCCTCGCCTTTGACGTAGTCATGTTGGCTATTGAGCCTCCACAGGTCACCTACTTTCTTGACAGGAGCAGGACGCATGGCAAGAGTGAAAATGCCAGTCGAGGAGCGCACGAAGCGAACATTCTGCCAGAGTGCCGAGAACATTGAGGTCTGCCGCACGAAAGTTCTTGATAGAATCTGCACGCAAACCTTTTGCGAGAACTTCATCGGCTCAGCCAACTTCTCAGAGCTGATCTCCCATGAGATTGTCATTTGAACTCGATACTTATCCTGCGTCACTCGATCAAGAAGCAGTGAGTTGTGCAAGCTGGAATCCCACTGAGCGTAGATTGTGAGGCTCTTAGTACCGTTGGCATTCTCGCGAAAGATTGGGCTCTGTGACAATTTCAGAGAGATATCAGGTTCATTGGCTCCCATGTCAGGTGTCTTCCCAGCCGAGTCAACAAGTCTGATCTTTCCAACGCGAACGGCAGTGACGCCACCCCATGGAAGAGCATCGCCAGAACTATGAGAGATGTTAATGCCGATTCTTCGCTGCAACCCCTGATGAAGCTGAAAAGTTCCCGTGTCAAGCTCGCTGGTTTGTGTGACTTCAACAGCGCCATATTCGCCATTCTCGTTCAATTCCATGATTTGGATCCGGGAGAGTAGGTCGTGCTTCTCCTGGGTGTAGAACTGCGATTCATTAATTCGAGATGCTTTGGCTTTGTCTTCTCTTGCAGGCACAGCATCTCGCATATCATCCCAGCTGAGCAGCTTATCCAAATGCATCGTGGAGACTTTGGCGAAGATGGCGACTCTCAAGGTGACATCTTGAGGGGCAAATAGAGGAATGCTCATGCTATGAACACTCTCAAAGCGAATTGGCCCCTCATCAAAGTCTTTGATCATTTGGGTCGTGGTAATGCCATCCTCTTCAGAAATGCCTGGGATGAAGAGCTGTGCGTGGACTTCTGTGCCTTCTCGTTCAGCAAACCCCACGAGCTCGTGCATGACAACATTGAACTTGAGAGTGTTTGTTGGTGCACGAGCATGTGATGGTTCAAGGGAGAGCTTGATGATGCCGACAACATGTGATGTGTAAGGCGATAAGACATCGAGAGTGGAATCTTGGACCCGACACTCGAAAACTGCCTTCAGTGGCACATCAACCTCGCCCACAAGAGTATATGACGGCATACATGTCTCAACAAACGGGTTGTCGAGACTGAGGTGCTGTGCATATTCCGGCTGGTCAAGATACTGGTGCATCTGCCGCATCTGCCTTACACGGTCATGTAGTTTCTCCAAACTCCATAAATGAACCACGCTATGCTTGTAGTCAACCACACGAATGCCAATGCACGGCTTGTGAGCTTCCTCCAGTGCTACATCATCGCCCTCACCAGTAAGTCCATTGAGCACCATATCATAGGACGAGCACAAAACATGGCCGACGTCAACCGCCGCAAATTGGAAAACAACATGCTCGTCAAGTTCGTGGCTCATGACCTGGGCTTCTTTGAGAATGGATGCGTTTTGCAACACCGCCTCGGCCATCTTCACAAAATGTCGGCCTCGCCAAGTTTTGACAGTCTTCTTTGCCATCTCAATCTCTTCTTCTGAGAGGGTCGGGCTCTTCTTTGGCATCTTGAGGGGATCCATCCTTTCGATCTTCTCTTCGAATTGCTTCCGCTGTTGGTTTAGCTGTTTCTGCATGTCTTCCTTTAACTCCTTCAACGCCGCCTCCATCTTGACCTTCTCCTGTTTGATTTCTTCAATCTCGACGTTAGCAGCCTCAGCGCTCTTTAGTTGGTCCTGGTACTCTTCTTTCTGTTTCTCCAATTTGTTTTGCAACTCCTCGCGGACCTCTTTCAATCTATCGTCGGGCTCTCCTTGTTTTGGGGTCGAGGGCATTGTCAGGGCGGTATCCAACGAGAAGTTATCCATCGTACCGTTCGACAGGTACTTATCCCTGATCGGGTAGGAAGACTCCGAATCGTCCCCATCCTCGCGACCATTCACTCGTTCCGCCCTTGCCCTCTGCACATCCTCGAATAAAGCATTGAGCTCCTCGTCAGTAAGACTGGTAAGATTTTGATCAGATCCAAGAATTGCACCAGCGGCTTCTCGTCTTGCGAGCGACCAGTCCGATTCCCTGCCACTTCTCTGGAATATTGATGGAGACTCTGGTCTAGAGATATCGCCAAATTCTGAGACCCTACTAAATGATCTTTCGTGGCCGGGTCGGGGACTTGGCGAGGGAGAGCCTCGATCCAGCGCCTGAAGCTGACTAGCTGTGATAGAGTGTCGAAGCAAGCTCTGTGGTCTCTCTGGTACCTCAGCCCGCTCTGCTCTCGCCTCCATAGGGTGATTAAATCGGAAAATATGGAAATCGCCCAGAATGACACGATAACCAGAATGGAGTTGTGATGGCTCGGTGATACGCTTTCCGTTGATCATGACCGAAGCACCTTCACTGGGAGTGAGAGTCACAGTCCCATCAGGAGCATTTTCAAAAGTACAATGATCGTGCAATATCCTGGATCCGTTAAGTCGGATGTTCGCTTGATGATCGGCGTTGGTATCGACATTGCCGACTGTGGTGGTACCCGGCTTGAGGTTATAGACAAGACACTCAGCCAGAAGCGGATCGTCAGACAAGTTGACCAAATGCGGCATCTTCTTCGGCGTATGCAGGCCAACAAAACCTTTCTCAATACTGACACCGAGTTCTTCGAGGGCTGCTTCACGTTCTTTGTGGATTTCCTCCGTTTTTAACAGTTTCTCCTCCCATGTCTGATTTAGATCCGTAAGCAGCTTTTCACTCTGGCTTAACTGCTCTGCGATCTCTGCCTTCGAGACCTTCTTCAGAACACCGTCCGAGCCAGTGATGCTGACCATCTGCTGATCTAGGGGTGTGCCTTCAGGATAAGTCTCTCCGGTGACGAGTCCGCCTCCAGCAGCTCCACCAGGAACAGGGCCATTCCCAAGTTTGCTTCTTAATAGCGATAACTCCTCCTTCAATTCTCTGATCATACGGGCATTAGCATCCTCGTTGACAACAGCGTGGTTCTTGATCCGCTTAGCGGAGTCGGCATATCGGAGAGTGCTGAGCGTTTCATCAAAATTGATATCAGCCGGGCTGACGGCTGCAATCATTGCCGTCATACTGTTACCACCTAGCGAATCTTTCAACAACCACGTCAGGACACTGTCTCGGTAGGGAACTTGACCAGTGCCTTTTTTCTTCTTGCCGCCGGTTGACAGGTCGGCCAAAGCGGCAATGACGCGGCCCAATGTCGACAACGATCGATTGATCTCAGCGCCCTCTTTCAACCTCGCGCCAGTGGCTCCAGTGGATGTCGCTCGTTCAGAGCCTGCCAAATCCACCAGACTGATCTTGGCGACCTTTTCCATCTCCATCTTTGTGTCAGCATCGTATTTCTTCTGTGTCAACATCAGGGTGAAGACGGCGTGACTTCGACTTGATGTTTGGTTCATATTGGTTGCGGCAACTGTTCGGGCCTTGTTTCCTTCATCCATGAGATGTTCAATTTCTTGAAATTCGTTGACTGCAAGCTTGGCGAGATCCTCCACATAGGGACCTGTGGAGGGATGTTCTCGGACTTTGAGGTTGCCTTTGGTTGAGGGATTGAGTAAATCTCGGACACGCTCGTTGTAGATCTCGAGATAAGAAACTTCGACTGTGCACTTCGTTGTTTTATCCTTCTTCAGCTCATCGATCCTTCTGAACATGTCCTGGCAAATCAAGGGAACAATCCCTATTTCCTTCCCATAGCCCATCATAGAATATGACTTTCCTGAACCGGTTTGGCCATAGGCGAAGATACAGTTGTTGTAGCCTTGGAATGCATTGTCGAGAAGGGGCTGTCCCAGGTCGTCGAAAAGGTTCGATTGGCCAGCGTAATTGGGGTCGTCCTTGTTGAAAGACCAGTACGAACGATCGAATGCAAACGCTTTTGGTCCTCCATCTTTCACGCCTTTCCCTTCAGGTGCGGTGACCACCGTCTGGTTCCCTTTCATCTCCACGATACATTTTGCACCTCTTTCGATTTCTGGATCCCATTTCAGCACCGCTCTTTACCTATACGAGCCAGACCCGCTACTTACCTCTGCTATTGAAAGGTCGACATCTCACCACCACCTTGATATTTCCTCCGCCTGCTGGCGGCATGGCTGGCAATTTGTCTAGGGGACCCAAGTTGGTCCCCTCTGGACAAAAGCTTGGTTGTTGAGAATGCGCGGGATTTGGAAGGGGATCAGAACTGTCCCCAAAACGATATATACCGGTAGCTTATAGTTTATTGTAACAGCATGTGGCTCCACAGTGTAGTCGCCGTCCGAAACTTCAGCGCATTGTCTCGTCGGTAGGTATCGCTACGTAAGGGGTTGACCGTCCCTTGAGGCACGGGCTAAGAGGTACGTATCCAGAAATGACGACAGTATCGGATTTGGTATCGCTATCCAAGGTTTCGACAGGGGTTCGCTGTGGGCAAAGCTCGTCTCGCTGGAGCTACCTTCCTGGGAGCTGAGGTGCAAGAGTGCTTGCCTGTTCGTTGTCGAGCACGAGTGAATAGAATACCTTGCGATGGTTGCTTGTCAACAAATTTGGTGGGCGCGGTCGGAGGTCGCGCAGCAAGCTGCTTGGTCCAAGTCCCGTGCTTTGATTGGCAGCTGATGCATGAGCAGGGGATCTGGGGTTGTTAGTAAGAAGTTGGAAGTGGGATTCACGTGGAAGTACTCCGTAGCTCCATTCTTGGATGTCGGAGGCACGTTAACTGCCGAGCATTAACCGCAAGCCAGCGCTCAACCCGTCTTCGTCAGCATTGAAACAGCCGCGTCTGTTCGCAATGCCAATGGGTTTGACGGTGTCAATTCCATGAAACTCGTAGATTTCATGATCTCCCCAATTCGTTTCGCTTTTAGTCTCGGTATTTGATGTTGACTTCCGTCTCTACTTTCGCTTCTGCTCCTGTTCCCCGCGCTTCATTTGTGGATCACGTCCATGCACCAGCCATGGCATGCTCCAACGTTAGTTGTGGTTCTTCTCCGGTCTGTTTAACTCAGCGATATAGGCGAAAAACTGACTTGCGTGCCTGTGAAAGAAACATGGAACATTTGAGAACCCTTAGCGCCCTTTGTCAATACGCAATGCCAAAGCCGATTAACACGTTCTTCACCGTGAGATTGAGTGTCTTGATTGGCGAACACTGCCCTGATAATTGCCAGCAACTAACACCTCCTTGTCTCGCTACTCCGGAAGTTGGGGCATGAACCGAAATGAAAGACTCACAGAGACATCTCGCTTGCAAACGTAATCCTCGAAATGCCTTCGAACGGTTGGACTCATGTACGAGTACGGAGTCCCTTACATATGCTTGTCTCTATTATGTGTCTGCCTGAATAAGAATCCCTCAAATGGCTTGTAACCACCGACTGAGTGAGAGAAACTCGGGACGTATCCAGGATGCCATAACGTAATCCTTCAGACGCCGCGACGCTTGACAGAATCCAGGATCAGCCATCCCATGTCTCCTGGTACTTCTTTTCAAATCAAGGCCAAAAGAATGGGGATAGCAATTTGTGTCTGATGCTCGGTCGCCTGCAACATCACCCAGGAATGATGAACTGAAGCTTCGAGAGGCTGTGGCGGCGGTATCAAATCCAACGAATGAAGAGTGAATACACCATTAAGGTTTGAGTGCAAATCGCAACATCATGACTAGGACAAGGGCTTGAGAATCTCCATTTAGCATTTGTAGGGAAGCAGTTCGCCTTGAGGGAGACCATAAACACAACGGCCTAGTCATGCTAGCACGCTTTGGGGGGGGGGGAATTACTTGGCTTTTGACAGTTTCGAGAAAGAGAATGGGGTTCTGTATCGCTTACAAGATCGGCAACCTGCAGATTTATTGGTCAAGTGGCTTTCCTTGCCGTTGCCCCTAGATCAAGAGATGCACATGGCGCTTACTTCGCCCAATGAGTCTCACGATCGTTTAAAGCTTGAGCTGTGGTAAGCGCAGATCTGGGTTCGCTTGAATAGAGCATGACTGTTGTCGACGTGATCAGCCTTACGGACATCCACCACAACCCCCATATTAATTTATTCACACACGCATTTGAGGGGTAATAAAGACTGGGTTCAGCAAGCGTCCTTTGAACTCCCTCCGCGCGGCGTTATTGGCACCAGATGCACGCGTTCGATATTTGCCACGCTGGCAGGGCGGACGCTGGACGCCGCTCACCAATGACCAACCACACCTGATTCGCCTCACTTTCAAAGGCTCACGGCGTATGGCAGGGGTTTGCTGCCATATTGGTTCTGGTTACAAGGAGTGACAAAAAACACATGCAGCAAATCAAATCTGGGTACCCCTTGAAGACCTTCAAATTCGTGTTGGGATATCATGCTGTGGAGCGGTGAGCATAGTCACACGCAAAAGATTAACATACCTTGGGTTCGCATACATTAGCATGAAAGGTACCCTCTAACCGTCAGGCACATCGTAACCATATCTTGTAACTTAGCAGGCTGTGCCAGACTTGGATAAATACCCTCCTTTGACCCAGTTCATACCGCTTTATTCTTCCCGGCCTGTCTCGATATTCGTAGATTCCTCAGTAGAATCGACTATGCGACCATGTCCTCTTCAATGAACAAATACTGGATCCCGCATCAAGACATTCACAGAAAAGTCATCACTCAAGAACTCCAGTATTATCTAGGACCCCAGGCTACAGTTCGCCCATACACGTTGGAGGTATCTCTTTGTCAAGCTAGCCCAACGGCTATCCTTTGCTCATGAATTCGAACGTAGGGAGAGGATGGTTTCCTCATCACCACTCCCGGATCCTGCCTGACAGATGTTGGTCGCTGCTGGTTTGTAAACGTCCTCAGCCAGTTGACACTTGATAGGAACAAATCGATGATATTTGCCGAAAGTCGAAAGATCTGTGGGATCGACAGGCCGCAGCCAAGGTCCAACAGAATCCCGAGAAGTTGCTGAAACGACCGTTACATCAGCCTGTCATTGTTTCGAGAGGGTCTTCCAGAGACTCTCATCGACGTTACCACGACCGACGCCGGCAGGATGATGATTGAGCCCCAGCATGACTCAGCAGTTAAAACCGTGTTACCTCTCCACCTCTCCAGTACCCCGAGGGAAGCCTGACAGATACCTGTGGGGGAGTCTTCTGCACATCGAGGGCTGGCAACTGCAGCCATCACCCCCGACTTTGAGGCCCGTGAAACAATTTGTGATGGAATGTCAGAGTGCGGTGAAGCGAAGGGTTGCAGGCTGCAAATAGCCATGAAGCAGAAGCTGTCCGGTGCCCAATTTAGATATGTGGAGGATGAGATACCCAATTGAGTCAAATTAAGCAAGTGTCATGATGGTTGCCATGTCTTTCCACAGATGTGGTGCCATCTGGCATGATTCCAACCCAACAGAACCCATATGAGTGCAAATACTGCCCAAATTACATTTGTTTTAGGCATGTAGCAGGTCGAGCTGGAGCTGCACGGAAGCATAGGAGTGGAGTCGTCATATTCGGGACCCGGCAGTCTTCGTGTTCCAATCGGATTTTAAGTTGTATGCTGCCATGCTTGTGTGATCGTGCGCAAGTTTAGGTAAATGGCGATAGCGAGATCTGATAATCCCACAGTTTGTTGGGTGCATGCGCTACATGCCTTGTGCTAACTCATTTGGCATCGACAAGCTTTTCGTACTTCTGAAGGTCCATGGGACCAGTTGACCAGAGAACAATGGCTTGCACGCACACCTGTTTCGACTCTTGGTATGGTTGTTTCTTATCACGAGTCATCTTTTGCTCTGTGATATACCCTATCACGTTGACAAACTCGCCGACACGTGTTTGCTCAGCGGTGAGGGATTCTAGAAGCAGGCTGACATCCACCACAGCAGTGGCATTGCTATCTCTTGGATAAAGATGACTGAGGAAGAGACAGGCCGAAGAGGTTGAGTAAGAAGTGACGCTATCTTGGTTAGCCAACTACGTGCCGTGAATGAATATGTGAGCAAGCACACAAAGGGTGGAACAGTGTTCGCCGGTCATACCATCCGAGGAATCTGACTTTGTCACCGACAGGTACAGTAGGGAGATTTGACAGCAGGTGAAGCTGAGAAGAAACTGGGCCCCGCGACATGCCCGTTGCGCGTGGCTACTGGGGGCCTTGCTAGGGGATTTTGAGGCCCGAAAGATGTGATTATGCTGCAGCTCCAGAAGAAATCCCTCACAATCAACTCTACTGGTGGCATAAAGGATATGGGGCACTGAAGGGATTAATGGAGGTTGAAAATGCAGTTTATCTTTGATGTTGACTTCACGTGAAATGGGATACGGAAAACTATGTGTACAGTGCAAATCTTCTAGGCCTTGGTCATTGCTCTACATGATTCGGGTGATACAGTATAAATTCGCACTATCTCCATGTACCCTATATACCAAGTGCTTAGGTTATTGTAGTGGGGGGTTCAACCACATCTCTACTCTTCATCTAGTCACGTATTGGTCGATTCTACCAGAATGTCTACTGAGTCACCTCCGAGGTTCATCTACAAGATTGTCCCGTCGCCGCCTCGTGACCCTTTTCCCAAGGAACATCCCTTATCGAAACTTGACCAGAATGATGGCTTTGTACATCTGAGCACGTCCACTCAAGTGAGCGCTTTTCGTAGACAGTGTTACTGTTCACTAATACAGTTTACAGGTACCTAAGACCGCAGACTTGTTCTTTACTAGATCATCCTCACTTTGGGTCATAAAGCTTGAATTCAAGCAGTTTGCTGATTCCATCAGATGGGAGGGCGGGTTTCCCCACCTGTATGGCAATTTCGGGGCTGACAATGTCGACTCAATTGTGAAATTTGTCCGTCAAGAGAGCCAGACGTGGGACGAAGTGATGGCAAAGTCAGAATGGCTGGATTGAATCTATTCCTTTATTTGGGGAGAGTGGATTTCTAAGGACTGCCCCTCCGTAATCACATATCTAAAGGCCGAGATCCTTCTCGACCATACCCTTACAAATTGGATGGTAAAAGTCCTTGTTCTTCTCGAATGTTTGCAATGCCAGCTGTCTATCCACCTTGTTGAGGGCGCGGAACAAAGGGCGCACAAACTTCATTCGACCAACTCGTCCAAGCAGAGTGGCGGCGTCCCGGTAGATAGCAGAATCATGAGCTTTGAGAGCAATTAGATAATACGCAGACAAAATTTCGACATTCTTAGACGATAAGAAATCGTAGGTTTTCCCCATAAGCTGCGCTCGGTCTGCACTCAGCTCACCGGACTGCTGCACCTCAGCCAAGAAGACAAGTTTCTGGTTGGCAGTGAAGTTCTCAAGATCCTTGGCGCTTGGTGTAAAGTTCTGATAAAAGTCAGCGTAGAAATATCACACCGTGGACGGCGGAACTTACAGCGTCTTTCCACTTAGTTGCAAGGTCGTAGCACTGGCTCGCCAGTGTAGTGTCGAACTCAGGCTTAGGGGGTAGACCGGGTGTGTAGAATTTCTCCTCCCAGTTGATCTCGGCGACGTTCTTGGAGATTTTTTCATCTCCGAGGTTGTTAAAGAAGTCGAGGAAGGTTTGCTTGAACTCAAAGGAGTCGAGAGACTTGCCAGACCACTTGGTGAAGTAGAAAGGAATGAACTTGTCAAAGTTCTCTCGGCCAACAACGCCCTCTAGGTAGTAGAGGAAGTGGAAGCCCTTCTCATACGCAACCGTACTATAGACATCCTCAGGGTCAACACCCTCGTGCTTTATGATAAGTTTGGTGTACTCATGGTCCTTGCCGAAGAGTTCCACAGCATCCTCTGTGATATATGGTCAGCCGAAGTCCCAATAGCAATATCGCGTTACGCACCAAGAGCTTTCCATCCAATGATGGAAGAGAAATCAAACTCGGCATCACCGTGGATGGCTGCTTGGATACGACGCTCAAGGTACATCGTCCAACCCTCATTTAGCCAGCTGAACCCCATTAGCATCATCCCTTCAGGCGATTGGTCATTTTGAACCTACAAATGTTCCCAGCTGGCATTGGAAACCAGGTTACCACTCCAGCTATGGCTCAATTCGTGGGCAATGACGTCCACATTTTGACGATCACCACTAATGATAGTAGGTGTAGCAAACGTGTAGATGGGATTCTCCATACCTAGGGTCATATAGGTCAATTTCCTTTCTTGCCTTTTGACTAATAGCAAAACCTACCTCCATATGGGAAGCTTGGGGGTAAGACCAGCACATTGTAAGCTCCCCACTTATAGGGGAAGACGAGTTTCTCTGCCACTTCCATGAACTTCTCCATATCACGCTCCAGCTCCCATTTGCACTCTTCCAGCTCATTGGGACCTGTGGCGACAATACTTCGGGGGCCAATAGGCGCAGTCGCAATATCGCCAGAAGCTACAGCAAAGAGATAAGAGGGGATAGGGACCTTTTGCTCAAACTCATAGAGTTTCTCTTCACCAGGCGTGGCACTATGGTCTCCCACAGGAACACCACTCGCAACAACTGGTAGGGAAGAAGTGAGCTTGAAAGTGAAAGTGGATTTTACATCAGGAGTGTCCTGACACGGGAAAATAGAGCGGGCATTGATAGCCTGACATTGAGAGAACATATACGGGTGCTTCTTGTTCGAGGTCTGGGCAGGAGTAAGCCACTGCAGAGCAGTGCATTTGCTCGTCGTCTTGAGGTCAATGGCGAGATCAATCAGTTCACCCTTTGCAACTCCGCCTGGCACATAGATGTGAAGAGGGGCGCCGAGGGGTGCATTATACTCTTTCAGTTCCCACTTGGACTCTGTTGAGTTGATACGGATTGTAGAAATATCCACATATCGAGAATCAAGAATGATCTCGTTGCTCTCTTTATCGGTCTGTGACTCAAGCTGAAGAACAACCGAACCTTTGAGCGCCTTGTCCTCAAAGTCGATCTTGAAGCTAGCAGTCGTATGGCGAGTTCGCCAAGCGCTATAGTTGGAGAGGGTGCTGGGATCACGATTGGCCGCCATATTGGCTGTTGCGAATGTTCGTCTTAGATTGCGATTGTGGGTGATCTTGACTCGACAAGTTCGCAGAATGGCAGGTTTCTTGAGTGACGCGAACCACGACATGAGGGTCTGTCGAATCGCCAATGACACAGCTTTATTCCAGTGGGCTCAGTGAGGTATGACAACAAGGCGTTTCCATTCAGATTCCTCTTCTAGAACATCACGTGAGATGGCCCGCACAGTAGACCAGCAGCCACCTTCCAAAAGGCGTATCAAACATGAAGATAGTGGGCTTCTCATAGGGACTTTTGTATGTGAACTGCCTTAGGTCCGTTCGCGACACTAAATTGGAACAAATCGATCCAGCAGTTTCGAGTCAAATGATGTCGTGTTTATGTGTCAGGTAACTGTATCTTCAGGTCTAGTCACGTGCGGCATAGCTCTGGCAATGAAATCCATGATCGAAAATGGCCTCCATCGGGAATTGGCATGACATCCAATTGCCCGTAACACGGACTCAAGCCGGATATGGAGTAGAAGTCACCACGTTCCCGCCAGAAATGTCTCACACGACTGACTATTCAGTCCGGATACTCATTGTAATTAGGAAAGCCTGGCTATCTTCACAAAGACATTCCTACCATTATCATGTGTTATTATTCGTGGCTCAAGATGCCAACAGATATCTATAACCAGCTATAGCCAGCCTGTCTATCCCCAGTAACAGGCCATGTAACTGGGAGGCTTAGGCTCGGTTACAGGCTTGGCACACCTGAACAGGGCTATCATGGAAGTCAGAGGCGAGAAAAAACGTCCAGAAGACAGAAACACCGATATCCGTTCTAATTATATCTCAAAGCAAATAGGGCACCAGCCAAATGTGTCGAACACAATAGGTCCGAAGCTCTTACCATTATACACGCCTTATTCTGAAATACATATAGTGTTTTAGAGAATAGACACATACAACGAGCAACTGCTGTGAATGCAAGGCTCAGGTTGGTGTTTTGCATGAGTAGGAGCTATTGATATGGGTTTTTAATTCGAATCCCCTAAGCTGGAAAACGAACTCGACTTTAGGGTCCAATCGGGCTAGACCAGCCGTTGATGGGAGCTAGGTTTTCGAGAATATTTCTGTCCTAACGGTCAAATTGTCACGATACCGAAGGTAATATTTGCGCAGATATTGTCATCTCCGAGTCATGACAGGTTCTCCGATGTACCGGTATTTTGGTAGGAGCAAAATTGAGGGTCTTTAATGATCCCTTGTCCAAGGTTGGCCAAGGATCATGAAGGGTACTGAGACCCTCACCATACAATACTTGGGAAGTGTCTCGTCGCTCGAGAGAGAAGCAGGCTCCAACTTGCGTCACAAACAAGGCCTCCGCTCACTTGATCAAAGTTGCCACTTTGCGATAGCGGAATCTTTCCCAGGTCAATGCTGGCCTGGGGACACTCCGTATAGGATGTCATGACGGCACTGAAGAAGTCTTTGGAGTCGATACTCTCGGGCAAACTACTTGGCGCTGCTGCAGGAGGCGTCATGGTGAGGGAGCAAATATCACCCCACGAAACCACCAAAGCGCAAGCGAGCTTGGGCCGGGTCTGCGGTGGTAGCGGTGCGAGTTGACGGGTGGGGGATCCCAGCTGTTGATTTAATGCAGGGGACGTGCAGAAGCAGTGGAGGCTTAGATTCTTGCAAGCTATCCTAGGTAGCCCTGTTTAGTAGCTTCTCCCCTGGTCTTAGCATGCGGATGTTATCGACTCGAGTTAACATGGGCATTGCTACTCAACGCCTTGACCTTGACGAAACCGGCTTTTACATGAAGCGGTCTTAGAAAGAGTAAGAGGTAGGTTGCCACGTTGCCAAGCCTCCGTATGTGTTGAAGACTTGCAAGTGATTGATTGATCAGCGAAGATCTTCGCAACTTCATCCAACGACGAGGCCTCTTTCTTGTTTGAAACATGCTCTTCATTGTCCGAGCTAAATGATTCCGATAGGTCCATTGTTGCTATCGGTTCAACATGTTTGTTTGCCTGCAGGTGCACTATCATTACTCTGATATACCCAAAAGGTGATAACATAGAGCAGATCTAATGTCTCTTGGTGATCACTCCTAGATGGATGCATGTATTATCTATAGGGAAATACCCTGATGTCGCCTACGAAGTCAATGCCCATTGTAATTATCTGTAGCCGAGATCTTAGATAGGAGAATGAAACCGACTAGTCGTACACGAGATGATATCTAACTACAATGTGGTCAATGGTCCGCGATATCTAAGTTGGCATGTAGGGCTGCACCTAACTTTCACTTCCACGTGTTCTACCCTGGGCACATAAGTGAAGCGCCACAAAGTCACCCAGACAGCTGGATGTCTTAATTGTCCAGCTTTAACGGGTTGGGCAAAGGGATCACTTGGATGTAAAAAGATCCAGACCAACTATTGAAGGCCCATGGACGCCATCTCCCCTGTCATTTGACGCTGTGCTTACCCGACTGTTCAGATATCTGTTCACAGTTCCTGAATAGGATGCCAGATTGAAGCTTGTTTCATGTCGAGGGGCTGGGCGAGTCTGATTTGCCTCATAGCTTGGCTTGAATCACTGACGAACCATATCAGACATGCAGGATCTTGTGCTATTGCCAGGGATAGCTGAAGGGTACATGTAACGGGAATACCCAATGCCTCGAAACCAATATGGTTGCTTCAGATAATAACCGTGCCGCCCAGGCGGGTGAACAAGAACACTACCGGTTGGCTGATACTTCCCAACAAGGGCCAATGCCAGTTTGTCTCATTCACGTCCGGCATTTGCCTTGAGAGCACGATCTTTCAGCGAGTATAATCATGACACGGGCTTTTGCTATGAACGATGAGTAAGGCAACTGATCTTCACCCAGTGACAGCTGAAACTGACACTCGAGGTCTGAACACGGATCAATACTGGCTATTGTTGACTCAAGACACCTATCATTTCTGCTTTACGATCACTCACCTTGATGAAAAATTCACCTGTACGAACATGGGTGGTGCAATTGGAAACACCGGCGTTGAGGATGTGTGCCTAGATCTGAGACCTTCTAAAACCATCGGCAAGGGTGATATGTCCTAATTGACCCTTGACCGGGTGGATAACCCGGACCGACCGCAAGCACGGGACAGAACAAGGGGCCCATGCTTTCTGGCAGCTCAACCTAAGCGAGCTCAGCTATGAGAGTGAAAAAGGCACAGCGCCGTAGATCAAAGACGGTTCATATCATCATGGTGAGGGGATGGTGCAACAGCTTCACGATGTTGCAGTGCAGTGGACCAGTCCCTCGAGATGGCATATCAAGTCACGGTATAGCTATATGGACGATAATATTGCCCTTTATAGCGTCGTCCGGATAATCCAGTAGCAAAGGATATGCATATCGGAAATGATCAATATCTAGTCACTTGATCAACATCAATGAACCAAGAGAGTGGGAGATTCGCCATGTATGGTTACAACCTACTGAAGAAAAAACAACCCGCACCGGATACGAAATGAACAGTCGACTAGCTCCAGAAGCGGTTATGTTTCAAGAGGCAACACGAGTTCACAATACACTATAGGTAAGGTTATTTAAATATTCCGGCCAGGGTTGCATGTAGAATTCCGGCGGACAGTGGAAAGAGGAAACGAAGCGGGAAAAGCAAAGAGAAAAAAGGGCAAGGCACCTTAGTTATGTAAGACTGAATGACGTATAATGCAGTTCAGAAGCTTTAGGAAACACCGGAAACATCTCATATGCAATATGCAATATGCAGTAGTCCACACTTGTCAGCATGTTTCGAGACGTTGCCAAAAACCTATGGAAGTAGGTAGTGCCGGGGGATGGGACGAAGGGTCTTCATCTTGGCCGGAAGTCACTGTCGTATTGTCTCTATTCCCAAATACTACAGTCATTGTCGATCGACTCTCTGTAGATCAAGCGGGAATTCTCTGCTCGCCCTAGTTCTAGTGGACGTTGCATCCGGGTTTTGCGTCTAAGTGATCAACGTTGCCTTTTGTCGGGGATAAAGCCACCATTGGTATCCCTGCAACCGTTGGAGGGAGAACAAAAGCAAAGAAAGTCGTGCTCTAGCCAAGACAAAAACACTTTCATTTCGTCAACTCGTCATATTCATGTGATATCCTATTATGCATACTACAATTATATGATGGACAAAGGAACCTTGACTATCAAAATCTTAATACGGTGGGGGCAACATGTTCTGCAATTGATACTAAGTTAGTAAAATGATAGCTAGGAAAACAAGACGGCATGCAGCGGCATGATTACCACAAGACAACTGGAAAACTCTAAGAGTAGTATTCGGACCCTACCATACAGAGATGCGTTAATGATAGACATCGGATAGTCGACTATCCGCACCGCTCGGGAGGGAACATGAATAATGAAGCCTTCAACTCCGATAAGCAACATGATGATATAGTTGCAGTGCAGGTTGAGCTTACTCGTGCAATAGTTGCAATTGGCTTATGCCAGATTGGATTTCGAAACCCTATCCTCCCGGAGACATCTGCTGTAACCATAGAACATGTCGAACAAAGCAACCCAACGGCACCATTAGCCCGTGGGGCGTGCCTCCCGCCCGTTTTGACCTCTCCTTCCAGATTTGATACGTGATGGAAACTGAAACACGCCTTCCACGGGGAGTGTCTCTGTTTGTAAAAAGCCACTCCCCAATTTGGAAGGAATGGTGCATTGGGCTTTCGTCTTTCCCTTGTGACAAGATAAATTCATCGAAAATTTCTCCCTCCTTTTCCTTTTCATTTCCCTTCGCTTGTTGAGTTTGTTAGTTTTAACCGCATCACCACGATAGACAATCGCACGAGTTACAGTTATTCATCTCCTCGTGGACGATGATTGATGGGAAGTTTCCGTCTTTGCTTTGGGAGCTGCGTGCCAAGACCCTCCGGCTCAACTAGTCACAGTACGTCTAGGGTCTGATCTCTGTCCGTCATGGTGGAGTATATATCCCTGTCCCGGTTCCGCTAACGTAGTAGCCGAGGTTGGGTCCAGGGGCAGTATGAGACATGGATTGACTAAGGAGTTCGAGGGAGTTCGGGAAGTGATGGAGGGCAACCAAAGAGCAAAACCACCGAACGAGGCGTCGAGTAAAAACCGTTGGCAGCCACAAAAACAACTTCAAATTTCTGACAGGCCCTGTTGATCTATTCCTTTTTGCGAACCCACTCCGAGCCCGGTTGACAAAGTTTAGGCCGACCTGTGCCTTGCGGGGAGCATGGACCATCCGTCAAGAACCATGACCTTCGTCTGCTCGTCAACTTCACCTTAGCTCCTGGTCCCGTGTGCCCCAGACCTCTTTGTGCTCCTATCCCATGCTGATTACAAACTATTCTGGATGTCTCTAGTCTCGGGGGCGTGACACCATATCCTTCAGACGGGGCCATGAGTTCTGACCAGGGTTCAGGCCCAGGGCCTGATATCCCATCATGGATTGTTCAGAACAAGGGGTTGATTGAGGCTGCTCTCCGGTAAGTGCATGTCCAACCACAGACGAAGAAAGCTAACCGGAGAGCTCACAGCTTGGCGCAAAAGCAATGTCTGGGATCCCTTCCACAGCTAGAACTGTTATATACCATCTGTCCCAGGAATCCGAAACACTTAAACCGGACCAGTATTGTTGTGCTTCATGCTATAGCTTATTGCTCTCATCTCCACGGTAGTGCCATCTCGCCGTGGCAATTAATCTCTAACACCCTCCTACTTCCCATTGTGGCAACCCGATCTGGCAGCATTGTTTCGACGCAATGGCTCATATTGCCAAGTGCATCGTCGATATCGACACCACCTATATAACCAAGCAGTCTTCGCAGTCACCCAACGATTCGGTATGTCCTCCCTGTGTTTCACTATCCTCTTATTTAACCCGAGCTTACCTATGCTTTCTTTTCAGAAATTGTCACCATTACCTCCACAGGAGAAACCATTTACTTGGAGAATGCAACAACCTGATCCGTCGAAGAAGTATCAACTTTTTCCAAAGGAGAGGAAATTGCCCGTCCTCAACAGCAGCAAAGTGGTAGACCCAGACAAGGCAACCATGGGACCTTCAACTACAGCAAGTGATAAGACAGACAACCAGCAGACAACACTCAATGGCTTGAAGAAGCGGTTGAATCAACACAGCCTGGCTCGACGACGCAAAATTAGTGTGCCTGAGGTTGGACCTATGACAACCGTTCAGGAGCTTTCAATGGACTCTCGTAAGTCATATGCTTGGCAAAGGCTTTTGGATTCTAGACTAATATCATCATAGCAACAATTCCTGGCCGCCCACCTTTCCACGAGCGTTCCATTAGTGCGCCTGGCAATTCGTCCAGAAACTATCATCTTACCGATACCTTTCTTTTTGCGTCGAGCGATGACGAGGGCCCCGACCCTCAGGCTTCGATGAAGGGTGAGACCGAGGCGGACTCCAGAGGTGCAACTCCAACTTCACCAAGACACCTGGCCCCTTTGGTCATCCCTAGACGAGGAGGACAGTCGCCATTACTCCGTCGCCAACAGTCGTTGAACTGCTTCCCTGTAAAGAATGAGCCTCTTCGAAGGGGTCGCACCAGCGAGTCATCTCCCCAAAGTTGCACCTCTTTCACACCGAACTCTTCCATGCCCGATCTTACAACACCAAAGTCTGCATCAACAGGCTCAACGACTCCCATCCCAGTGTCTGCACCACTCATGGAGCCTCAAGCTGAATCTCCTCAGCTTTCTGATGGACGTTATACCCCTCCCGTTGATTCAATTCGGGTAGGACATCGAAGAGGTGGCTCAGAATCTTCAGTGATGGACAGAGGTCGTCCTAGGAAGAGGCGTGATCAGCGCACCAACAACGGACCGATCATCCAGAGGACAGAATCGAAGAATAGGATTGCTTCAGAACAAAAGGCCTTTGAGAACCTCCCAGTTGGTGTGAAGCATACGGAGGCTTTAGAGAAAATCGAAATGCCAGAACTTGCGTTGCTTCAAAAGCAAGCTTACGAACAGGTCGGGCGCTTCGAGGTTCTAAAGGCCGAAGATGTTGAGGCGCTCTCAAAGGAACTCCGTCATTTGGATGAGAAGACCGAGTACCTTCGCCGCACTTACACTGCCCTTCGCTCAGGTCGCAAAAATCTCCACTCCCGCATTTGCCAGTACTTGCGTTCGCCTCGCGTGGCCAAGTTCAGCAACGAGTCTATGCTGAAGCAGGAAGAGGCACTTACCGAGCTGGATGCCTCGATTGACGACTGGGTGAACAAGCTGGAGCAGGCTGAGAACAGACGTACTCGTGTTCGCCAGAAGTTGCTTGAACATGTTGCTGCCGCTGCTTGTCTCCCTCTTGGCGGACCAAGCATGACACGTGAGCCTGTACTGAGTGGCCCATCCTCATCTGGCATTGGCAATATCTCAACCCCCCCTCGGAGCCCTTCGAAAGAGACCGCTATCTCACCTCGTACTGCCAGTTCACCTTCTCCCCAACGTGTTGTGGCTCAAGTACCCAGCACCATCCTGGAACAGCCTGTGATCGAAGAAGAGGCTACGAAAGAAAGCGCTGAACGCGTGACCAGCACCGTATCCCTGAATCGCTCTGATGTGGAGAGCATTCGTATCTATGCTGGCGATGATGTTTACGCTCTGTTAGCCGATGTTGAGGATGAAATTACCAAGATGGGCAAGCAGCCGGTATATGAGCCTAAGCCCCCAAACAACCTGATTGAAACAAAACGCATTGAACTTCACCGTCAGAGAAGCCATGAGCTACTCAACGGGCTTTCCGGAGAAGCACACGCCATGAAGAAACGGGACTTTTCTGAATGCCGTGCCATTTCTCCTCTTGCATCTCCACCAACCTCATCTGCTACAAAACAAAACGAACATACGGAAGATGACCTGCCTCTACTGACGAATGTTGTCTATCGCCCATGATGAGTTTCAGCATATCTCAGATATTTATCACCATAGTCCTGCCAAAACTGTATCGCATTTCAACGATTCACGGCCAAACCATTTACAATCCTTTGATACCCCTAAAGCATATTCTATTTTTTTATTATTATTATTTTTTTTTTTTTTTTTTATTTTTTTTCTGTTTCTTTTCCACAT
>JABSTL010000978.1:0-32051 GCA_013759095.1 Fusarium sp. NRRL 29148
CTCCTCTAGAAGCCAGTTCCAACAGAGTCACAGTCTCTTGTGTCCTTCCCATACATCGACATATCCTAGACGCTTGATTCGGGATACAGAAGGGCAACCTCGCCAGCGGGACGGTTCAACTTACGCATTGATACGTGCAAATTATCCGCTGCAATGCCTCTCAACTTCAACCTGGCAACCACTCTCGCTGGTCGAGCTCCGGCCCTGCTCCGTCATGGACGCAGGGTCCCGCGAGCTTTGCCCTCTCGCTCATTCTCCTCCGTGAGCCCTCTCTCAGCATCTGCATCATGCCGAGTCTCAATCGCCTCTGCCCGCCCCGCCAACTCGAAGCGCCTGGGCACCCTCAAGGTTATGCGCGCCTACAGCTCTGCCGCTGTTCAGGATGCACCCAACCCCAAGGCCTACCTCGACAGTGGAGTTATCAAGCCTCACCAGACCGTCGATGTCAAGAAGGTTCTTGTCATTGGAAGTGGTGGTCTTGCCATTGGACAGGCCGGAGAGTTTGACTACTCAGGTTAGCATACCCAATATTATGCATGCAGTGACGCACATCTCACCGACAAACTTGCGATTCACTACCAAAACTCATTTCTTAACATTCGAAATTAACACACTCGAAATATAGGTGCTCAGGCTCTCAAGGCCCTCAAGGAAGCCGGCGTCGCTTCTGTCCTCATCAATCCCAACATCGCTACCATCCAGACCAACCACAGTCTGGCTGACGAGGTCTACTACCTCCCCGTTACCCCCGAGTATGTCTCCTATGTCATCGAGAAGGAGAAGCCCGACGGCATCTTCCTGTCTTTCGGTGGTCAGACTGCTCTCAACCTCGGCGTTGAGATGCAGCGACTCGGCCTCTTTGAAAAGTATGGCGTCAAGGTCCTCGGTACCAGTGTCCGAACTCTGGAACTGAGCGAGGATCGTGACCTCTTCGCCAGGGCTCTGGATGAGATTAACATCCCCATTGCCAAGTCGATTGCTGTCGGCACTGTCGAGGAGGCTCTCGAGGCCGCCGAGACCGTCGGATACCCCATCATTGTCCGTGCCGCCTATGCTCTAGGTGGTCTGGGTTCCGGTTTCGCCAACAACGAGGAGGAGCTCCGCAACATGGCCGCTCGATCTCTTACCCTCTCTCCTCAGATCCTTGTCGAGAAGTCGCTCAAGGGCTGGAAGGAAGTCGAGTACGAGGTCGTTCGTGACGCCAACAACAACTGTATCACTGTGTGCAACATGGAGAACTTCGATCCTCTTGGCATTCACACTGGTGACTCCATTGTAGTTGCGCCTAGTCAGACCCTGAGCGACGAGGAGTATCACATGCTTCGAAGCGCTGCCATCAAGATTGTCCGACATCTCGGTGTTGTTGGCGAGTGTAACGTCCAGTACGCTCTCCAGCCTGATGGCCTCGACTACCGTGTCATTGAAGTCAACGCCCGTCTTTCCCGATCCTCTGCCCTGGCCTCCAAGGCTACCGGATATCCGCTTGCGTACACTGCTGCAAAGATCGGTCTTGGGCACACCCTTCCCGAGCTCCCCAACGCCGTCACCAAGACCACCACTGCCAACTTCGAGCCTTCCCTCGATTATATCGTCACCAAGATCCCCCGATGGGATCTCTCCAAATTCCAGCACGTCAAGCGCGACATTGGCAGTGCTATGAAGTCTGTTGGTGAGGTCATGGCTATCGGCCGAACCTTTGAGGAGTCTTTCCAGAAGGCCATTCGTCAGGTTGATCCCCGATTTGTTGGCTTCCAGGGTGACAAGTTCGAGGACCTCGACTTCGAGCTCCAGAACCCTACCGACCGTCGATGGCTCGCTGTTGGCCAGGCCATGCTTCACGAGAACTACTCCGTTGACAAGGTCCACGAGCTGACCAAGATTGACAAGTGGTTCCTCCACAAGCTGCAGAACATCGTCGACTGTACCCGTGAGCTTGAGCAGGCTGGTGGTCTTCAGAACCTGAAGAAAGACCAGGTCCTCAAGGCCAAGAAGATGGGTTTCTCTGACCGACAGATCGCCATGGCCGCCAAGAGCACCGAGGACGAGGTCCGTGCCTACCGTCTCAGCTTCGGCATCCGACCCTGGGTCAAGAAGATCGACACCCTGGCCGCCGAGTTCCCAGCCAACACCAACTACCTCTATACCACCTACAACGGCTCTACTCACGATGTCACTTTCGAGGACAACGGTACTATTGTCCTTGGTAGCGGTGTTTACCGAATTGGTAGCTCCGTCGAGTTCGATTGGTGTGCTGTTAGCGCCACTCAGGCTCTCCAGCAGATGGGCGAGAAGACCATTATGATCAACGTAAGTTTATATTCTCCCTTCTGTCCCAATCAGGCATTCCTTCCTTATGTGGTGTCCGTGATCACGGCCCCACTTCTCCGAAAACGGCCCCACTTCGAACCGGGCCGCTTTAAACCTTTTTATAAACATTTTAAAGGGCTTAGACTAATGTTTGGCGATAGTATAACCCTGAGACGATGAGCACAGACTTCGATTCGGCTGATAAGCTGTATTTCGAAGAGTTGAGCTACGAGCGTGTTATGGATATCTACGAGCTTGAGAATTCCAAGGGTGTCGTTGTGTCCGTCGGTGGCCAGCTTCCCCAGAACATTGCCCTGAAGCTCCAGGAGACTGGCGGAGCCAATGTCCTTGGAACCGACCCCAGGGATATTGACAAGGCCGAGGATCGCCAGAAGTTCTCTGAGATTCTTGACAGCATTGGTGTCGACCAGCCTGCCTGGAAGGAGCTTACTTCTGTCAAGGCTGCTGAGCAGTTTGCCGAGGAGGTTGGCTATCCCGTTCTCGTCCGTCCTAGTTACGTCCTGTCCGGCGCTGCCATGACTGTGATCTCAAGCCAGGAAGATCTCAAGGACAAGCTCGAGGCTGCCAGCAATGTCTCTCCCGACCACCCTGTTGTCATCACCAAGTTCATTGAGGGTGCCCAAGAGATCGATGTCGACGGTGTCTCTGCAAACGGTGAGCTCATCATCCATGCTGTTTCCGAGCACGTTGAGCAAGCCGGTGTTCACTCCGGTGACGCTACTCTGGTTCTCCCCCCTGCCAACCTCGATAGCAACACTATGGAGCGTGTCAAGGAGATTGCTGTTAAAGTCGCCGCAGCCTGGAAGATCAGCGGCCCCTTCAACATGCAAATCATCAAGGCCGAGAACCCTGAGGGTGGCGAGCCCCTTCTCAAGGTCATTGAGTGCAACCTTCGTGCCTCTCGATCTTTCCCCTTCGTCAGCAAGGTCCTCGGAACCAACTTCATCGATATTGCTACCAAGGCCCTTGTCGGCAAGCAGGTTCCTGCCAAGTCTGACCCCATGGCTGAGAAGCGCGACTATGTTGCTACCAAGGTTCCTCAGTTCTCCTGGACTCGTCTCGCTGGTGCCGACCCTTTCCTCGGTGTTGAGATGGCTTCCACCGGTGAGATTGCTTGCTTCGGTAAGGATCTCGTTGAGGCCTACTGGACCTCTCTCCAGTCCACCATGAACTTCCGCATGCCTGAGCCTGGTGAGGGTCTTCTCTTTGGCGGAAACGTCTCCAAGCCATGGCTCACCCAGGTCGTCGACTACGTTGCCCCTCTTGGCTACAAGCTGTACGCCGCTAGCCCCGAGGTCAAGGAGTTCATCGAGACCAAGTCCAAGACCAAGGTCGAGGTCGAGGTTATTGAATTTCCTAAGGAGGACAAGCGTGCCCTCCGTGAGGTTTTCAAGAAGTACGACATCCGCGGATGCTTCAACCTGGCTCAGGCCCGAGGCAAGACCACGCTGGACGTCGACTATGTTATGCGCCGAAATGCCGTCGATTTCGGCGTCCCCCTGTTCATGGAGCCTCAAACCGCTATCCTCTTTGCTCAGTGCATGAGCGAGAAGCTGCCCCGCCCCGAAGGCATCCCCGCTGAGGTCCGCCGATGGTCCGACTTCATCGGTGGAAAGCCCCTGTAAATTATAACTGGCGTTTTTATGGTTGGAAAAGGGGTGGATTTGGGAGTTATTCGAATATGTGTGTGATAAAGGTTTATGATAATATTAGTAGTCAACTCTACAAATATGACAAGTTTATGATATCTTTTACTTACTATAAATTATGATGATATAAATGAAGTCATCATAAATTACACATGTCTCTTCTGACTGAGGTATTTGTGAAGTTTGTGACTATAATAACCATTTCCCCAAGTTACGATCCCCTTGGCTGGAATCGATTTAACACCATGATCATGATTTTGCCAAATTGCGTTGGACATGATGATTAGGAATGATCTACCCCAAAAAGTTCACCCAACTCTTAGACTGGCTGTGATCACAACCTCGCTCTTTGTACTCTTGAAGCGCCAGCATAATGGACATCATCCAATAATATCACGTCAAAGCACATGTAAGTATGCACAATTCTTTTGATATAAGTCAAGGAAGCCGCCCCAATGAAAGCATTGCCTATATGCTCCGATACCTGTCCTTAACGCCGTCTCAGCTATACATGCAATATCATCTTCCACATGAAGGAAGTTCAGAAAATATCTAGCAAGAAAACCGAATCCAGCCTCACCACTTTTTGGGTTCCGCGCCTTGTCTCATCTAAACCTCTATCTGACCCCCCCTCCTACTATTCTTCCCTTGTACCCAACACCTCTTTCTTGACTAGGGCGGCGGTGGATTGGCGGACTTGGTCCAGCGCTCGTTTAGCCTGAAGGCAGCAAATCGCTTAGCAAGGGGTTCTCCCGAGTCGCGAATGGAATTTTGAAAAGAAGAGGATGAGGAGGAAGAGGGCGAGGGGGCACCGTCCTCCTCCCGTTGACGCTTGGGGATTCTCTCACCAGTCGATTGAAGGATGGCCTGGAGGGTCTGCCAACCCTCGGTAGAACGTAGCTGGAATGTATCAGCAAGATCGTGCTGGCTCGCTACACGGCAGAGCAGGGCTTCTTCGTCCTATGAAGCCTGTCAGTAGCTTTCTTCATACATGTCAAAATACAAGCGCACCTTGGAGAGGACGCCCATCTGGTGAATGAAGCAGAGAAGGTGAAAGCTGGAGACCTCTTGGCCCGTGGGCTTCTGGCCAGGTGATGACTTGACAAACTTGGACAGAGCGGAATGCTCTTGACTCTCTCCGACGTATTCTCTGTTCTCGATAGGGAAGCCTTGCTGAGTGAACATGGGCTTAGGGTCCGCGGGGAAACCGTGGGTCAGTGTGACAAACAGATACTCGACGGGGAACGATGGTTTGGCATTCTCCTGGACGTTGGCGCCGTATTCGTTGACCCTGCGGTAGAAAACTTCGGGGATGTATCTTGTGCGGCTGACAGACCCGTCGTCTTCCTCCTCATCGCGTACAAGCATGATGTTAGGGTCAGCTGACGGTTCAACAATGTCAGCACGAACCATTTCCACAGACTCGTTGGACATCTGGTAGGAGGAGATAGATATCTCGCCCTGCTCATTACCGGTGATGATACATGTGACAAAATTCGAACCAAAGCTGCCTGTGTCACTCCACTTGGAGGGCTTGGGGTACTGAGCTTGCAACCTCGAGGAGAAGCAAATCTCGAGGGAGGACAAGAAGTATGAGTCGGCGTGACGTTTGCAAACCACTGTGCCATCGCCATTGCCAGCATCCAGCAGGTCAGTCCAGATCACTCCCACGGGCTCCAGGCCGCACTGCTTGGCGACCCTGTCGACCTCCCTTTGCGACTCCCAGGCGTTCATTGTGATACCATCGAGCTCATCAACCTGAGGAGGTTCATAGATAGCTTCCACGACAGCCTTGACACCAAGCGGGACTTCAGTGTACTCGGTGTATTTTCCGTAGAGATAACCTAGACGTTGTGACCCGGTCTTTCGCCAGGTGTCAATAAAGGTGTCGATAATAGCAGGCGAAGAGAACTCGACATGATCAACCATTCGGAATTGTTGAGGCTGGAGAGTAATGGCGCTGGGCTGGCACTTGGTACAGATACCCTCAGGCCAAGGAGGATGACCAGAAGGGCACTCATGCCTGACTCGATAGTAGGGCTCAACCAGGGGAGGAATGTATGAAGCGCCTAGCTCGGGCTTGTTGGTCGCAGCATTGATCTTTCGTAGGTACGAGTGGAAGGACAGGTATTTGATCTTCTTCTCCGCAAGATATCCAGGGTTGAAAGGATCGAGGGGTTGGCAGTAGTCACACATGCCCTTGGGACCATGGCGACACATGCGATCGATGCCTCGAGGGATCTTGCCATCCAGTCGGTCTAACCGGTCGTCCAAGGCGGATTGGCGAATGACTTCCCACGGCCGGGCGATCCTTTCGGGTTTGGGGTTGATGGGAAGGTCTTCGGTCGGCAGGACGGGTTTTCCGTTAAGCCTGGCAGATGTGTTAGAGATTTCGGGTGCGTCACCGTTGGCAGCGTCGGCATGTTGGTAGGTGAGAAAGATAAGATCGCCGTGCCTATGTATGGGGTTAGTTTTGCTGATCGGTGAGAGGTCATGAGGGCGACCAACTTGAGGCCAATCTGACCAACTTTGAAGTTGATGATGTCCCCTAGGCGCTTCGAGTCTCCTCCGTTGGGTGCGTTCGATAGAGCTATGGATTTGGGATCAACGGTCTTGGGTAGTTGATCGAGCAGCTAGAAGGACTAGAGTCAGCACAGACAGCTCGGTGCGGGCTCCGAGACGACAGACCAGCTTTCCCAGGTCCCCAAAGGTAGTTGTGGGCTCGACATTCAGACGGGCCATGCCATCGGGACCGCGGAGTCGCAGCAACATGGTGAAAGATATCTAAAGAGCTGTCGCTATGATGGACTATGGTGGGGTGTTTAGTGCCCTCTTTGGTGCCTTTGGAGGTTGAGTATTCTCAGTTTTGTAGAGAAGAGGGGATCTATAAGAAGAGCACAGCTGGGAGATGGATAGGAATGGAAAAGAAGAGTCTAGAAGTTGGAGCTGAAACGCAATGAATCAATGGCATGAAGAAAGTGAAGTTGAGCGGCGGTACCTAGGTAGGTGAGGTAGGTAGCTCTACCTAGACTCGGTACGTATCTTACCTAAGGCGGCTCACGGGAAAGCAATGTACCTCTGCTAACTCGAGCACAGCGTCATCTGGCGGTGCCTGCGATTGCTTATCTAATGCTCGAGTGACGTCGCACGGCAGTCAAATACAGGGCCCATCCCGTTCGCCTGGCAGCACATCCACCCGCCACAATTCCACGAAGCCACTTGATAGGGAGAAGCCGAAGCGTAATCTGGCCTAAAGTTGGATCTGCGCCACACCACCACCAATTGAACAGTTCCTTATACGTTATTGCATTCGTGTCTGTCTGTCTGTCTGTACGTGGGACTCGACTCATACAAACTAAAAACCCCAAGTCACGGCCGGCTCGACTTATTTCTTTACACTCGTTTTCTTTTTAATTACAGTACGGACGATCTCGTATTTTACTTTTGCGACTTTCATCACTCATCATGTTCAACATCGATTGGAAGGGCCTTGCCCTCCCCTTTGCCTATGTTCTCGTCCTCGGCAGCGCACTCATGACATTCTCGACTATCTACCGAAAGAGAAAAGCTGGTAACTGCGCCACACAACCAGATCGTCAAACTGAAGAAGATGCTAACATGCCAAAGCTGAGAGCGCCAATCTGGCTCCGTGGTTCGGTCCTCACCTCCAGCGCAACGTCTACCTGTCCCTGCTACACCTCGAGGACGGCTCCGAAAAGGGCCCCAAGATACCCGAAAGCGTCCTCCGAGCTGCCCTTTTGCGTCGCGCCGTCGAGGATATCCGTCGTCTGATCCAGATCAAGTCTGCCAAGCAAGCATGTGGTTCTCTGTTGCAACGAGGCAGTGTGGGTGATGATCTATGGCAGCGATTTCAGCGCGCCGAGAAGGAGATGGAGGAGGAGCTCAGAGATGTCGTCACAGAGGTATGATAGTCGGAGTAGTGCGACTGCAAGAGATGAACACATCATTGACAACTCTAGGCCAACGCTCTCGCACCAAACTGGGGCCAGTCCATCTTCCAATCCGCCCACGAAATGACGGCCAATGCTACCATGCGCAGCTCAATCGAAGAGATCCTCGCCCAAGCCGAGTCAGAGAAGCGGTGGTGGGAGAAGCGCCGAGGACAGATCCAGTCAGAGTTCATGAAGGAACTCGACGGCTCTGAGCAGAGCTCTTCGGCCAAGACTGCTAGCGAGGAGGATGCCGTCATGGTCGACACGCCCTCAAAGAAGAAGGGCAAGAAATAAGCAGCTCGAGATTTCTTGTGTGGGTTGCGAGAATATGGGATTGGGGTGTCTTTATAGGTATATACACATGGTTCCGGACCTACCTCTTCAAGTTTTTGGTTGTAGTATACCACATGTCACTTTGTTGCAAGGCGCACAACTCTTGGTGTGTATGGGAAGAAGGGAGCGAAATTCACACCAGCGGCGTTGAGGGTTGGGTTTTTTGAAAATAGTAGCATGGGCTTCTTCTCTATTGATATGTATGTAGAGGCTCTTTCACCTCGCCTTACTCCCTTAAAAATGCATTGATGCACGCTGGCTAGTGGCCATGTCTAGCAATGCGACCGACCCAAGATGCAGTAACAAGAAGCAATGCAGAGAACACGCAGAAACGACGCAGAAAGGATAATCAAAACTCCTGTACCTGAAAATCCGATACCCCCAAAGGCTGAAAGTAGACTGTCCTCCATTATTAATCACAGGTGGTAATTAAGACCGCATGCCTCGGGTGGCTTGCTTGATGCATTAGGAAAAGTGCTTTCGCCTCCAAAGATCCTCTTCGGCTGCAAGTCTCGCCTTTCGTGCCTCTGCTAGGATTTCGTCCTCCGTTTTGAGAAGGATGGGAGATTCACAGCCCCGGAGACCAATAAACTTGCCCATCTTGCGTCGCTTCTCCTCAAGAGGCAGATCGGACCTCCAGGTGACCGGGCAGGGGTACTGATTTGTCCAAGGCGATGGCGTCCTCTGGTGGTAGAAGTGTGCAAGAGACTCTAGCTGCTCATCGGTGAGGAGCCAAAAGTTGAGGACCGTGGTGGGAAATGATGGATGGACAGCGCCTGTGGTGAGCTGGACAAGAGGTGCAAGTGGAAGAGCCATCTGTTCGAGCTTTCGTTGAAGATTTGGGTTCTTTGCGAGTCTTCGCTGACCAAAGGCCCTGTGGTGCCGTGAAGGAATCTCTCCTCGCATCATTCTGGCGGTTGTTGTAAGTGGTTGACGATGGTGAGTGGTAGAAGAAGAAGAAGAAGCAGAGAAGAAGGACAAGAGATTGAGTGAGTGTCTGGGGGCAATGATGTATCGAGTGTTTGTAGTAGTAGTGGTAGTAGTAGTCAAGAGGTCAAGACAGCCCCAATCTCTTATTCTCTGCAAGATTCACTTCTGATTAAGAATATTTCTTGGCCTTGGTCTCTATGATCAACGATCACAAGATCATACGTGATGCAATGGTGGATTGGCTTTGGCGGGGTGGCTATCGACAAGCCAAGCGAAGCGAACCAAACCAAGCGGTCTTCTCCGTAGAGTCCGGTGAATGAATGAATTGATGAATTGATGACAACACAGACTCTTGTTTGACTTTCGTAGTCAATTCCTTGATCTGCGAAGGAGGTCCAACTTTGGTTATTCAGAGGCACAGAGACGGACAGAAGAGCACCTAGAGCAGAGAGGGTGGTGGGAGGGGATATATAATAGACAAGAGGCTATGCATGCATCGGATGCTACCTGTGTATAATAAGACTTTGTCTAGTTGAAACAAGATCAATCATGACCTCTCTTTTCTTTCTTGATTGATACTAAAGCAGGATCTCTCCCCGCCCTTTGGGTCTTTGGGTCCTTGGGTCTGGGAACTAAAAGCAAGACTAAGATCGCGAACAGCCAGTTGAAGGGTCTTTGTGACCGAAGCCGTTCGATTGGCCTTTGTTTCTCTTTTGGAACAGGGCCTCACCTTACGCAGTTGAACAGCTCAGCTCGACTTGTTAGCTAGCAGCTAATAACGTTTTCTAACTATCTAGCTAACCCACACGCCCCCCGAGCTCGAGCTCGAGGAGAGGAGAGGAGAGGACCCAGACGAGATGCTGTTCTGGGTAAAGGCTTCTTTGACTGCCTGAAATCGACAAGCTCGCGGCCTTGAACCGCTTTGAGCTCCAGGGTTTGGCGTGGCCTGTGAGACATGGCAAGGGAAACAGAGAGAGAACCAAAGAAAGGGGAAAAAAGAGTCTCCAACAAACAATAACTCAAACTCGAACTTGACTGCGTTAGACGCAATTGGGTTGGTCCGAACAAGAGACAGACACCAACAGCGGATGGAGTGGAATGTGACTTGGGGCCATTAGTTGGTCATGACTCAAAGCAAGACAATGAGTTACATGGCTACAGTATCTTTACCGCTACTCTTTTTAATTTCCTTCCTCTTTCTTCCTCTCTCTATTTTGGTTCATTGTTTCATTGATTGATTGATTATAATGACAATCCCTTGTGAGTATTGACCTAAGCACGTAGACTTAGGTAGTTAGGTAGGTAGGTAGGTATGTAGGTATGTAGGTATGTATAGGTAGTAGCTTGGCCAACTGAGACCTCAATATAGCCGGCCCTTCACCGTTATCGTTCATTCACATGATGCTTTGTTCTATGCAGTTCCCTCCGCTCCCGGCGTCTAATCCATGCCTGTCTGAGTCTCTACCTGCATCTGCATGTCTTGGATTTTGCTGCGTTAGCTGTAACCGTGACTTGACTTGACTTGACTTGACCTTTGACCCTCCACTTTCACTCCCACACACTACATATGACTATCTCGCTCAAAGTCTCACTTGCTCTTGGTTCCCAGCCACCTCGTGTCTTAGTTCTTCAATGTCTTAGACTGACGACACCTTTTTTCTCCTCCTCTTCTTCTTGCGGCCTATCACTAGGTCCCTCAATGGCCCGTTGGGGCTCGACTAACCACTCCCCTCCCTCCCCCCAAACAAAAACCTGTTTCCAGACGTGGTTAATCCCGTCTCATCCCCTCAAATACAAAGGACCATCCCATTTGGCGGTTGCGGTCTTCAATCTTCTTGCTATGTCTCTCCTTCTCAAACTTTGTCGACCAATGCAATCATAATTCTCCATAATCAGAGCCACTTCAGCTTGGCAATATGGTCCGCTTTCTTCTTGCTTGCTTTGACAAATCCCAAAGCCCTCAGCTCAGCCAGCCCACGGTAAAACATCACCAGCGACTTGCGTTCGTCTGTCTTCTCCTCGCCTACAAGCGCTGAGAATGCAGCCCAGAGATCTGCCACGTTGATGAGGCTCCCAGTCTCTGTGTACAGCCGGTATAAGAGCGCCGTGGCCGGCAGAGTGGCCGGCGTTTCTCCATCGCCTGGCTTGCAGCATGAACATGACAAGTAGTCGTGCGGCCTCGTGAGGCTGCGTTCTAGAACTGCCCGTGGTCGAGGCACGAACACGTCTCGCGACGGAGCTCGAGAATCGTATAACCAGCTCTCCGACAACAAAAGAGACCTGGGCCTCACAAACTGAACATGCCTGATCAACAGCCCCGTGATGTCGTCGACGGCCTGAGTAAGTTGCTTATCTTCGTCTGTAAGTGCAGCCGAGTCTTGACTCAATTGAACTCTTTGTGCAATCACAGTTGTGCGCATCACTTTGCTCTGTCCGCTGTACTTGCTCCGTAGTGTAATCTCCTGCTCTTGTGCCCTTGATTGTAGCTCTTCCATATTGACAAGCTGTCTTGTCAATGCATCTCGAAATTCAATATCCGTTTGCTTCGATGCTGGACCAAGAAGCAAGCCGCGGTCTCCCTTCTCCAAGATTGATACAACCTTGCGAAGCATTACCAGCAGCTCGCTGACGTCCATACGCCGGACCGACTCAATAGCTCTCGAGTCCTCGGTAATTGAAACGCCCTCATCCAACGCTTCCGCATATGCTCTTGAGAACTCAATGTCTTGCGATTCTGTTTCTCCCAGAATCAGAAGTGACCGCAAGAAATCCTCAACAGACTCTTGACGACGCGCTAGGCTATCTTGAACTCGCGAAACGAGAAACTCATCGTTCTCAAGCAAATCTTTGGCGTATTGCACATTATCCAGGATGCCAGATTCTACTGCCTGCTCAACATTTTCCCTGAAAGAATCAGTATGCCGAATGGCCTCGATATGCTCAGCTTGTAACGATCCGGTATGCTCGAGAACGCTGAGTGGATTCGCATAGAAATGACACATATAAGCGTACTATTATTTGTTAGCTGACATGAGACTTGTTTATGTTATCTGGTCCAAGTTCACCTTCAACGACATCGTGAACGTCTGGATGCCTGAAACCTGGTCGTGCTGACGATCGAGCAGGCTGCGGATGAGCGATGCACCCACTACGACAGGAGCATCAGATGTTGCTACTGCTGTTTTAAAGACTGTCTCGAGAATGGCCGAGGTCTGAATCACGTCAAATTGCGCTCCATAAATTTGCTGACAGGAAGTCTTGAGTAGTCTGGCTTGGAGAAGCTCGACTGATGTGGCGATACCAAAGAGGAGAGTAAACGGTATACGAGGGCGCCAAGAGCTTGCACACGTGTTAGCAGCAGTGAACAAAGGTATCCGAGGCAGAGACGTACTTGAAGAGAATGATCAAATCCGATAATAAACTGCTGTCGAACCCTTCACTGTCTTGAAAGGCAACAAACACATGCTCTACATTTTGAGGCTTGATAAATGCATACAGTGCCTCAAGATCGTAGTCGAGATACCTCCGTCCCTGTAGGGAATGAGCATTGTTCCGTGAAGATGCAGATAACTCACCTCTCGACCGTCGCTGACTTCAAGATCATCATCCTCATCAGTCGAGGCCTTGGCTGTGACGTCTCGAATAATCTTCTTCAAAGTGGCTTTCAGCGTCGATGCCTCTGATGACCGCAAACCAACAAACTTGCTCGATGTTGTTTGCTGAAGTGTCTCCGATAACTGTTGAAAAAGCAGATCTTGTGATGCGATGTTAGGTCCTGTGATGATGAATGCTGAAGGGATTCTATCCCCACTATCCAAATATTAGGGGTTGCAGGTATATCAGGAGCACGACTCTTACGATTCTGTCACCGCGTCTTTGGCAAACTCGCTGACTTCATTGAGAGTCTCGATATTTGAAGTTTTGAGTATTCTCTGATCCATGTGAGCGGTACATCCGGTGAACAAGCTTCGTCCACTCACCTCAATCCGTTCATCAATCTTAGCCCAGCTCTCCTGGAACAATCTCTCCCTTAAGTTGACGAGTTCGGATTTCTCAGCACCATTGAGAAGAGGCACAAAAGCTGATGGATCTTTCACTGTTTCCGCAGAATCATGGCCCTGCTTAGATCTTCTTCTCCTCTTAGCTGGCTTTTGGCGTGTCCCATCGTTCTCAGGGTCAAATATATATGCGACCTGTTGACCGAGTTAGTGAAAGGCATTGGACAGGTTTCATGATTAGGGTTTAGTTACCTGATGATCCTCTTGGCTGAATGTGTCCTGGTTGGCGACTTCACGGGCCATGATCAACAGATTTATGGTCTACAAGTTATTGAAGTCTTGAAGGATGGAGAAGCTCCTGAGCTTGGATTGAGGGTGAATGGTCAACGCGTTTTAGACAGTAGATAGACCAACTAGCACTGTACTACGCACTGTACCCCAACAACCAGCAAGATCATGTCCATACATACATACACAATCACTCAGATTTCACACCAAGCAAGCAAGATACCTAGGTAGACAGACAATGACTGATATATACGACCTGTACAGGTTCCTATACTATTCATCGCAAACAAACAAGACATTTTATATAGAATGCTTCTAATTCTTTGGTCCCATTCATCATCTGTATGCTATTGCTCCCCAAATCCTCATTCTCATATGCCTCCTCTCGAATGTCATCATCTCATTCTCCGAAAGCTTGCTTCGCTTGGCTTGGCTTGCCGCCCATCCCATATGCCGTCTCGACATCCATACCATGCTCGTCTCCTGTCCAAACTGGTTTATAGAAACCCACGTAAAGCGAGCCCCCTGACCCAGTATTGCTGATTTTGCCCTTTGTACAGTCCCTCCAAAAGATGTTTCTTGCCTCCGTCACTCCTGAGATCATTATGACTCCAGAGAGTCATGGCGCACCCCTGTCGCCAGATTTGGCAGATATTCATACAGACACTGAAAAGACGCAACGCGACGAAGTCACTTTTACCATAGTTGTCAAGAAAAGCATAAGAAAAAGTAGAAAATCGGAAGAGAAAAAAAAGACCAGTGTTTGTGGACCGTAACCGTGACGCCATGAAACAAATTGCTCTAAAACCATTTTGAGCGGGCCCGTAACTTAGGCTGCAGCTTCAACAGGCTCAGGAGGAACGACGGTCTTGTTTTTCGGTTAGTCAAGCTCATGACAGCAGGGCTTATTTTCAACTCACGTCGTCCTTCTTTTCTTCAGGCGCCGATGCTTGCGGTGTTTCCGCAATCTTCTCCTCCTCGGTCTCCCCGGGCTTCTCAGTCTTGGCTTCTTCCGTCTTTGTGGCCTCAGTTTTTGGTTCTTCAGTAGTCTCCTTGCCACTATCGTCCTTCTTGTCATCTGGCTTGGCTTCTGACTTGCCATTGACGCCGTTGGTGGCATCGGGAGCAGGGGTGGCATTTTCAGCAGCCAGTAGCTGAGTCCACTGGTCCAGAAGAACCTTGGAACGGTCCTTGAAATGGAACTCGTCCTCACGGGGGATCGATTCCAATTTGAGAATAGCTTTGAGAACCTTGTTGATCTTGGTCGCACGGATGATGGACACCTCGAGATCCTTCAGATTTTCCAACATGGTGACGTATTCGGACATGTGCTCCATCTCTGATTCCTGGGGTTGCTGATCTCTGGTGAGGAGACCTCGTTGAAGCTTATGACGGAGATATAACACTTCCTTCTGTAGAGGTGTCAGTAAACTGATCGGTTTAAAAGAAAAGTTGCATTTATCTCACCTCCTTGTGATGTCTTCGCTCCTCAGGTGTCATCTTGGCCTTCTTGGTGGTCTCAGCCTTCTTATCAGACGACTTCTTGACCTTGACCTTGGCTTTGGCAGCAGATTCCTCTTTGGCCTTAGGAGTGCCATTGGCAGCCTTGGGCGTTGATGTATTGAGCTTAATCTTGGGTTTCTTGACGGATTCGGGCCGCTGTGGTGTCTAGCAGTTTTGTTAGCAAAATGAATCAGTGACACCCTGTTAGAAGAATTACACTAGCGTCATCCTCAGCCTTGCGCTTCTTGGACTTGGACTTCTCTGAAGCATCGTCGGCGTCTTCCATCTCGACGTCTTCGTCAGCAGCTTTGGCCTTGCTCTTCTTGCTCTTCTTGGGTGTCGCAGCAGCTTGCTGCTTGGCAAGCAGTTCATCTTGAAATTGCTTAAGCACGTCCTTGTAGTGTTCGATAGAGTTGTGTTCGGCGGCGAGCGAGAAAGCCTCCTTCAGATCCTTGCGCATTTTCTCGGTGATAGTCTCTCGGGCCTTTTCAGGAGTAAGCTCTGTAAGTCCAGTATTGGGTACCCAGCCACTGTAGTCAGGTTAGCGATGATCGGAAACGGTGATGAGATGCAACTTACAATTCGTTCGTATGGAGATACATGACTGGAAAGGTTCTGTCGTTGACACGTTTGCCACCATCAGCATATGCCTCGGTATAGGAGCCATCAGGTCGCGCAGCAGCTACAGGGCGGCTATCGACAAGAGCTTGTGGCAGCATTGATTCATCGCAAATGATGGCAGGCCAAGCGGGAAAACCCTTGAGCTTGACCAAGAAGTGGTCTCCAGGCTTGGCGTCCAAATGCGTGAGACGCGCCTTGGAGGCCTTCTTGCTCAGGCTCTTGCGGCTGCCACCGCCAGTCGACTTTCGTCTATTGTTCTTCGCCTTAGCTGAGGCAGACTCGGTGGCGGCGTTTTCGGTTGCTGTCTCACCATCGGCAGATGGAGCGGAGTTCTCGGCCTTGGTCTCCCCGGCAGCCGGGGCCTCAGTCGAGTCCTTCATTTCGGTATCTGCACCCTCTTCAGTGGGCTTTGAGTCCTCCTTCGATGCTTCGGCCGCGTCTTTATCTTGGGTGGGCTTCTCTGAGTTTCCAGCTTCCTTGGTTTCTGTTGCGCGATGTGGTCAGCATGAATCTGACAAAGGGAAGGACGCGCCTGAGCGACAGAGCACACGAGAAATCAAAGCGCGATTTCCATGGCAATGCGATCGATTGCGCAATGAATAGCAAATGCTTCGTGATCATAACTTACCGTCAGCGGTCTTTGTATCTTCCTTGATTGCCTCGCCATCGGCCTTTGCGGCTTCATTTCCGATCGATGATGGCTCAGTGGGCTTCTCTGCGGCAGGAACCTCCTGCGCGCCGGAAGCAGTTGCCTCAACCTCAGGCTTCTCGTTAATCTGATCGGCCATGGCAATAGCGGTGATGATGTTTTCGCTCGTCACAAATCACAGGAGCCAGAAGAAGAATTCCAGCTCGCAAAAGATAGGCGAACGCGTAGCGGATGCTGTATTGCGCGTATCAATGGAGCGCAAGGTTCGTAGAGCGATGGCGATGATGCGTTGGTGATGATTTGCGCAATTGATGATGATGGGCGCCTCTTCGAGTTGTGCCGCGATGTTGGGGTTAACGAGGAAAAAACGCTGGTGCGAGTTGATGGGTTGGACTGAGACTGGACTGGGCTTTGCAAGGGAAACAGAAGCACTTTCGAACGTCACCGAGCATCTGTCACGTGACGGCCATCTGGCATTTGCGCCGCGCTGCGGGCGGCGTCATCCCAACCCCAGGCTCTCTCCCTCTCACACACGACATCAAAGGCCCAGCGCGTAGTCGACGCTGATTCGACGCCTTGGTATACAAGACCATCGGAGGGACGCGTCCGTAGTCTCTTTTCTCACCATCTTCACTGCCCAATTCCCGGCAAATGTCACGTCGTGGGCCTAGCTCTCTCTGGACGCGTTTGGCGTTGTGAACACTAGATCTCAGCACATCGCGCCTCCTTCACACTCGTTGTGCGTTATTAGATATCCGCACAACTCGCCTTGTGTCCAGACAACTCATCTCAAAAACACACACATCTCAGTCACAGTCCCGAGTTGATAGATTCGATTATTATCTCCTAAATCCGCATTCGTAGTCTTCAATAGTGTACAACGCCATCGCTGGCAATCGCCGGGGTAATTGTAATCCAGAGTGAGCTTTGAGCTTCTACTCGTCTTCGTCCTCGTCCTCTTCATCGTCATCCACGTCCATGCCCTCGGCTGCTGTAACCGAAAACTCCCGCTCCTGGTCGACTCCAACATAGCTATCACTCATTAGGAACAGCTTCAGATCATGCTCACCTGGTGATGGCACAGTGTACTCGAGGCGAACGTTCAGTTCCCGCCCGATTGTCACCCGCTTGATGGCCAAAAGGCTCTTGGTCTTCTCATCACCAACAACCAGCCACCAGTTCTCCATCTTCTTGGAGGGGTAGAATGGTGCGTGTACGGTAGAGTCATAATCACCGTCCTCCTCTTCCAAATTGCGTGCAATCTTGATGTTCAGGTAGGCCGGTTCACCTGCCCTGATCTCACCCTCGTCGAGAACCTCATGTTCAAGCTCCAGGTCAGGATACTTGTCGTTTGTGAAGTTTGCAGCCTGTGCCAATTGGTTTTGTGACAAGCCAAGTCGCTTAACAAGCTTGTTGTAATCGGCATTCTCATCCGGGTTCATGGCTTCCATGAAATCAAAGATGTCCTTGATTCTGTGAGCAACATTAGCTGATGGTCCGTCCAATCTATCAGTCAGTACGTACCCAAACTCATTAGCCACCTTGACAACCTCCGGTGAGAAGTGAGGAATTTGTTTAAGAGGACTATCCCGATCCCACATTCCCTGAACGATCATCTGCGACATCTCCATAGCGCTCATGGCATTGAGATGTCCCTCCGAAGACAGAATGTCGACCATGGCACTAAGAAGGCTCAACACCCTCAACAGTAGGACCTCCTGGTCCTTTGCAAGATCAATTGGCAGCTGCATACGGGAGAAGTGAGACTGGAGCAAGACGAAGGATTTGAAATGAGGGGAGTCATAAACTGGTTCCGACATCTTGACAGGCACTCGGTCGTAAATGCGTCGCAACAGACCATCCTCATGACGTCGAATCTGGATTGACTCGAACTCTGTTGCTGAAGTGACGATTTCCATGATGCCTTTGAGCTTTGTGCGAGCGCTCAAAGAGAGCAGGAAAGTCTGCATCGTGATGTAGGAAATGTTGTAGTATGCCGCAATCATGGCTGCGTTTTGGGGTGCCACGGATCCGTCATCCTCGTCAAACTCAATGATCTTGGATTCGCTCAGCTCACGGAGAGTCGTCTCAACCAAGTCAGACATGTAGTTGCTGAGGCCCTCATGCGTTGTGCTTGTCAAGCTATAATAACTTGGGTTGGCAAGCAACCTTCGGTAGAAGTAGGTGAAGGTAGTCCAGTTAATCGCATCGTCGCCCGACTCGATCATCTTGGTGCTGATCTCTGTCACAAAGACATCGTGCAAGTAATTGTGCAGATGCGACTCAACAGGAAGGGCCTCGTTTAGGAATTTCTTATAGTACTCGCGCTTGACTTGGGGCAGCATAAGGACGCCTCGGCCTCTGCCGTCCTTGGAGGGTCTAAGAGCTTTACCGAACATGTGCAGCACCTCACTGAGAGGGTAGTCGACATATCGATGCTCACGGCCTTCAAAGTATTGTGTGCCCATAACTATCACGAGATGAGCTGTGCTGTTGAGCTCCCAGCAAACATCGCGTGAAGCAACAAGCACCTGGATAGCACCATTGTCGTAGAGATGCTTAACAATTCGCTTATCACTCTGGCTAAGAGCCTCATGGTAGTAGCCAACACCATGAGAGAGGGCTTCGGCGAGAGCCTCCTCGTTGATTCGTTCAAGCAGGGGCTTCATTTGCTCCACTTCAGCGTGAAGGAAACGGTCCTCATCATCGTCAGCAAAGGCTGCAGCCAACAAATCTCGGGCAGTTGCACGAGTCTGCTTGCGGCTGGGCACAAAGATCATGGCAGGCTTGTCAGGAGACATTTGTGTGATGGCCAGATACGTGGGCTTGGCCATGGCAAGCATGAGAGACGGGAAATGAGTATTTGTGAACGACTGGAGGTGAAGCTCAAGAGGGACCGGTCGAACATGTGGGCTGAAGTTATAGATGTCGTGCTTCTTTGCATCGATCCATTCACCAATGTCTCGAGCGTTCGCCAGTGATACACTCAATGCGACAATTCGCAGGGGTAATTCTGTCTGCGTGCGGATGTAATGCATACGAGAGACAATCGTCTCGTACACATAACCTTGAGAACTGCCAAGGAGATGGACCTCGTCAGCGATGAACAGTTCAACTGTCTGAACGTTCTTGCGTCGCTTCCATTGTCTTGATAGCACATCCCACTGAGTTGGGGTTGCCAAGATCAGGTCTCCCTTTTCCAGCAGCTTGAGATCTGTGGCTGTCTCGCCGGTAAGCTTCACTATCTCTTTGCCGCCATGGAGATGGCTGAGCCTCTTCTGCCAATCTTGGAGGCGAGAGTCAACAAGTTCTTGGAAGGGGGCAATATACACAGCACGACCAACATCGCCCTTTGTCCAATGCCTTAGAAGAGCAAATTCGGCACAAACAGTCTTGCCGCTACCTGTGGGAGCTCCAACAAAGACATTCGCATCAGACTTGTACAGCGAGTTGAAAGTCTGCGTTTGGATTCTGTTAAACTGCTTCCATGCAGGATAGAGATCGACATAGCTTGATACCTTGAGGGCAGAAACGGGGAGAGGCTGGAGCTCAAGAAGTTCTGTATGAGGAGGGAACTTCTCAGGCAAGATCAGCTTATGGAAGGGAACGGGAAGCCTGGTCTCAGCATGCATCCATCGGTCAGAGCAAACCGAAACGAAGTAGTTTGGAGGCATTGGATCCGTGATAGGAACGGTAAAGTCGACAATGTGCTCATTCTGCTCCGATTCGGCGTATTCTTTGCGCAATAAAAAGGTGTCGTGGTAAAGTATGTCTTCTCCATCGCAATCCTCAACAATAATCCAAAAGCTCTCTGCGGCGCCATGGATAGTATCGTCCCACTCAAAATTAGGTGTGATGCTCAGTTCGACACGCAGCATCGATCTTGTCATAGGTTGAACTTGAGCCTGGACTTCAACACGCGGAAACTTGTTAACCAAGCCACATACAGTACGGCCGGCTCGAGGAAGACCAAGAAGCTCACCCATACGGGGAGGATCCAGATCAAAGTAGCTGCTCCAAGACACATCAATTTTCTCAGCCTTCTGGATGACATCCCGAGGACAAGAGGGGAACTGTCGAAGAGGTGACATTGTTGGCCACATCCGCTTCTCGGCCATTTTACAGAGGTCCAAAGCAGTCTTCGCAACGGATGCCCAGCCTTTCTTCATTGCGATCTCAAAGATGGCGCGCAAGATACGGCCAGCGGATTGCGTAACGTACACCATGTCGGCCATGAGCGCGAGGCCATCGAGCTTGAGGCGCGAGATGTATGCTTGCAAAAGGACATTGATCTTAGCATGTGGTTCCTCAATGCTCTCCTTGACAGGGATTGGGACTCGGCCCAGCAGCTTAGCCAACTCAAGCTTCTCATCCTGTCGAACTGGGATATACTTGAATTCAGCACTGAGGGCGAAGACACGGAAGAGCTCGATCGTGGTGATAGAAGGCTGGATGAGGTTGTTGTAAGTCTCCATAGAACCGAATGTGATATAATAATGCGAAGCGATACGACCAAGCTCAGTTGACTGGAGCTTTCCAGTCTTTTCATCATACTTGATAAGATTTGACTTTCGCAAAACCATGGCGGCAGAATGAATCAAGTCAACTCGCTTCTGCTCAAGAGCCACATCATCTTCGTACTCTGCGCCAACCTGGTAAAGTCCAGGCGAGCGAAGCATCCTGACGAAGAGGTATGTGTAGCCCAACCACTCAACGCCCTCATCACGAGTCCTTACGTTGCCAAGGACAATTTCGGCATTCAGGTTGTCCACCAGCTTGCTGACAAACTGACTCTCGATCGGAAGCTGCTGATTCAGAAGTGAGAGATAGTATTGCATTTCACTCTGTGTCGTAATGATGATGCCTTCTCCATAAGTATCGTATTGTGGTCGGCCCGCACGTCCAAGCATCTGAAGGACATCTTGAGGGCTGAGCTCAACCCAACTACCCTTCTCGGGGGAGTACACCTGTGTTCCCTTGATGACAACTGTATGGGCAGGCAAGTTCACACCCCAAGCCAGCGTAGCAGTACACACCAGGACCTGGATAGCACCATGGGCAAAAAGGTTTTCAACATCTGTCCTGTCAGCTCGGCTCATACCAGCATGGTGGATGCCGAAACCATATGGCAGAATATCCTTGAGGTCTTGGTCGGTTGCCTGGGAAGACGCTTCGTTGAGGACTTCACGGCTACCAGCATCGTGACGAAGGATCTGGTTGATTGTGTCTGACTCAAGAGCCTTATCGCGGATGTAGCGAGCAGTCTTGGCAGTCTCTTTTCGGGAATGCACGAAGATAAGCATCTGGTTACGGTTTGTGCCCACATGCTCGATCACCTTGTTGTAGCAGACGTCGTTCATGGTCTTTAGCTGCTTGATAGGTTTACGGTCAGTGACACCAACAAACTCCTGTCGCAGAGGACAGGGTCGGAAAGATCCATCAAAGTGGAAGAGACCCTTCTTCGTGTCCACTCGCAAGAAGCTCGCGACATCTTTGTAGTTGGGCAGTGTGGCGGAAAGACCAATAATTCGAACCGGCTCGCCGGTTTGTTCAGTCTTGCGGATGGTTCGGCTGACAATGCTTTCCAGTACAGGGCCACGGTCGTCATGGAGAAGGTGGATTTCGTCGATAATGATGAGGCGCACGAGGTTGGTGTAGGTCAAGTCATTGGACTTTCTGGTGATGACGTCCCATTTCTCGGGGGTCGTGACGATGATCTGCGTCTCGGCGATTTGTTGCTTGGTAAGTTGACGATCACCTGTCAATTCTGCGACTCGAATACCATAAGGTTCGAGCCTACCACCCAGATTGCCGACTTGTTCCTGAACTAGAGCCTTCAAAGGAGCGATACAGACGATCTTAAAGGCGTCTAGATCGATATCGCCGGTCTTAGGGTTGCGATGTTTTCCAATTTCTCTGAGAATAGCGAGCATACCAACATTGGTTTTTCCACTACCGGTAGGAGCACAAACAAGCATGTTTCCATCATCGTCAAATGCTGAAGGATAGCACTTGGACTGGATCTTGTTCAAGGACTGGTTCTTACTAAAGGGGTTTCGTGACCACTCTGGCATATCAGAAATGGGTATCAAAACATCGCCGGGCTCATTGCGTTTTTTAGGAGTAGGGATATGAATTTCTTCATAGCCCTTGAACGTCCTCTTGGTTGAGCCTTCTGGTAGCCGGACCTTGGGGTTTGTCATAAGGTGATTTCCTTGATCGAAGACCAGATTATCGAGGTTGATGAGCTTTCGAGGCTGAAGCCCGCCGACAAGTTGGCCCTCGGCACGTTCAACTTTGGGTCCATCTGCGGTAAAGGAAGCTGGGACATCGATATCCATCTTGATATCAATCTTGCCCCTCTTGCCCTCGGCAGTGTCTTTACCATTGAGTTCATTGAGAATCCATTGGAGACCCTCTGAGACCATTTCGCGCTCAACATCAGAACGCTCTTCGGGAGTCTGTGTACGTGCTAATTTTGTTAGCCAGAAAACCTTCTCCCTGTTCTCAACAAGCTTCTGAACCAACTCATGGTGCTCGTAGTCGAATAGCTCCATGAGATCATTCTCAACATCACGTAAGGACTTTTCCTCGCCATCCTCACCAGGTTCTCCTGACAGGATCTTCAGAGCCTCCTTTGTTTTGTCGCTTTGCTCATGAGCGTCGGGGTATAGAGTGCCGATTTGCCGTTGTAGCCAAAATGTATCGATGTCTTGGGCTGGTATGCTATGCTTGTCTTTCTCGCCTTGTCTGCCACCTGAAGGCGCCGAGTCGAGAATCATCTCATCCCCAACATCAGCAACAGCATCTTGTTCCTTGCCTTCAGCACTCTCAGCCTTCTCTGTCTCTTCCTCCTCCTCTTCGTCCTCTGAAGATTCGTCACGGACTTCATGAACAAGGCCCCCTTCGTCATCCTCTTCATCCTCATCGAACGCGACCGCGACGCCCTGGCGCTCGTCTATTTCAGCATCCTCGCCGTCGGCGCCACCCATTGCAACGTCCTCGTCCTCGTCATGGGTGTAGTAATCTGTGATCTTCTTGCCGAGGTTCACCAACTCATTAAATTCCTTGGGGTTTAGTGTCACACCCAAGATATCGTCGATTTCCCTCTTTTTATCCAGGTCTTTCATATCATCATCCTTCAGAAATTCCAGGGCGGCATCCGCTGCGCTACGAACCATGTCGTGGGGTACGTCGCCCAGAGTTTTTGCCACCGAGGTAAGGATGAGATCGAAAGTCTGTCGCGTCGCTGCTGTCCGGGGCCGGTATGTGATGCCTTCCACCAAAGTTTCGTTGGCTCCGAGGATACCTGTCGATTGAGGCGCCTCTGCCTTCCGTTTGCGCTGTTCTCGTGCCAGGATATCTTCGCCTTCTCTTAGGCTGCCTCGCTCGATCTCGGGGAGTCCAGGCTGTTTCTTCGGTTTTGGCGCGTCATCGCGTGCAACTCGAGCACCCATATCTCGAATACTCAAGCGGCCGGCCAGCGACTCTGGATCACCAGTAGCCTCATCAGTTCGTCTTGTAACGAATCGACGATCGGCCTGGAGAACCAGGTTCGACATAGCCGAGTACTTGTACTGCGACACATCTCGATTTGCGTCGGACATGATGGCTAGACTAATATTATGTTGTAATTGATAGAGACCGTCGATGTTCTCGACAAAGCCCGGGGCGCTTGGCACTTAAATAACCATGAGTTTGCCACCGATACGCTTGATTCAGATAGATAGCCGTTGCCTGTGTACGTTGTAGTCTGCGATTGGTGCGCAGTCGTTTTGAAAATATTTGTAGTTGTCTCAAGGTTTGGAAGTTCAAGTCGCGATCGTAAATTTCGGATCTTAGCCTAGCAGGCTACTACGCTAGGCCAGGTTCGGATAAGAGCTTGTGTGGCGCAAATGCATATGGGGCCAGAGCTTATCTCATAATTTATGCTTCGTTATAGATTTGAGTGATTATCAGACTATAAAGAGAATTATTTCGGCGTATAGACTCTGACTAAAATTTAAAGAAATATTTTGTGATTATAACTTATTATGTAGTGACCCCGTTGTTGGTTCAGGGGAAACACTAGCCACACTTCAGCACTGTCTGAGCTGCCCATGGACTAACATATTTCGTCTATTTACTTTCACCGAGACCAGAGCAACAAACCTAGGCCAGGGATTTCTTCACCGACAAACTATGATTCACAATGGCAAAATCTTCTGAGACCGCTGAGACATTTCAGAAGACACTTGATCCATATATCAAACCACGGGAACAAGTGAACTACATTCGGCGAGTTTTGGCTCTTCATCTTGGAACATGTTCCCATGATGGCCCAGTAAAACAGCCTGTGTCTTTGGCAGATCCCACTCGCGACGTAACTCTGGATTCAAGTTCGAAGGGAATCTACAGGGAGTACATTGAGGCTCTAAAGGCAAATGTTGATGCCCGTCGAAATTACGAAGATGCTGCCCAATCTAATCTTCCCTCCTCGTCATTAGCGAAAGAGCTCTCATCCAGCAATGAGCTACTGGAAGAGCAGGTCTCACTTCTGAAGCTCCAGGCGAAACAAGCGCGACTTACAGCCGTCCAAACTCACCTGGACTCGCTCATGCAAAAGCCAGCCGCTGCTCCTGAATATCTGGACCCTGAAGATGTTTTTCATGATGCTACCAGTCTACCGAGTGTTCCAAAAGAGGTGGTGAACAGTCTTGTCGCACAACAGAGTGTCAAGAAGACGGACCTGACAGAACAAGTGGCACAACTTGAAAAGACGGTCTTGAGGGCTAAACTCCTTCTGCGGCGGGAGGAGCAGTTACTTCGAGAAACAAGAGCAAATGCTCAGAGCATACCAGATGTCATCAGCAATGGGATCCGACTACATGCTCTCAACACAACAAGGAATGAGCTTATCAATTGGATTGAGACAGAGTTGAGCAAGGCATCAGGGGATGAGGATGGGGATGAGGACGGCTCCAAGGGGCACAGCCAATCAACAGCGGACCAAGCGACGATAAACGACCATCTCAGCAACATCAAAGAAAAGTACGCCAATTATCTTGCAACGAGGCGGTCCCTCCTCGCTTCTGCTGGTGAACGATTCGAGTCTTCGGCTGTTCCTGTTCTGGCAGCCTCCTCCACCAAGCAACAAGTTGAGGAACCAGAACCTGCATCAAGTACCTATCTCCTGACCCCATACATCGAGACTCTCCTTGCCCTTTCCAAAAAGCAGAGGGCCATGATAACACAAAAAGCACATGTAAATACGACACTTGGGAAAGAAATCAAGGATAACTATCAGTCGCTCAGTCATTTGGAAGAAGAAAGTCAACTGCTCCCATCTCATTCAGTGGCACCAACGTCTCGGAGGAGGTCTGGACTGGGAGAGTTCCTTGCTTCAGACGAACGCTCAGGTCTGACAGGCAAGGTACAACCTTGGGTTCTCGCTGCAGATTCGGCCAAGATTACTACGCTAGAAAATGTGGCAGAGCAGATTGAAGGTGGACAGCTTGCGTTGGAAAATTCAATGCAGACTCTACAAGAGATTGATCAGCTTTTGGGTCAGGACGAGGCGGCTGAGGAAGCAGATACACAGGCCGATACAACAGAGGATGACGTTTGGCTTGGGGCAGGTCCCAAATCCCCAAGCAAGGCGAGAAGGCATACAGAGAAGAGAATCACAGAGCCGAGAGATGCCTGGTCTAGTCTGCAAGGTAATCTCGGATTAATTGGTCAGGGAGACGCAGCTCAGGATTAGAATAACAGCGACAAGTACACTAGATGTCCGGTAATATCGAGCCAGTTTAAAACGCCAACCCATTTCTAACCATGACTCTGCCCCTCATCTCTTGATGCAGCACACTAGATACAGAGCCGATAGCTCACTTCTTCGACATGATAGTCGATATCCTCACTGACAGGTCGAGGATAGAGAGATGCTCATCTGCTCCATCTACTAATCGCTTGTCAACTTCTGAGAAAGCCAACACGATCTTGTTTTTCTGTGCATCAGGTATCGTCTCGTCGTATGTTAAGGTTTGGTAGAGCTGTCACGGGAGTTATCAGCAGCGGTTCAGTGATACAAAGGATAAAACTTACTTGGTTGACCACTTGACCTGCGCTCCATCCATCTGCAACTAGTTTCTCAACGACGTCCGAAATGATCTGGTAGGAGGATCCTGACTTCTTCGGACGTATTGCTTTGACGAGATCATCGATGGTCGTGTCCGGAATGACACCAGCAATGTCCTCAACAATCTTGACTGTGACCGCCTTCTTGTCCACATCCATCACCTCGTCACCCCCAACCTCCTTGTCGGGGGCATTGGCGCTAACGAGTCGAGCAGCACTTTGCAAGAAAGTAATGGCTTTTCGAAGATCACCCTCGCTGCACTTGATGAGTGCATCAACAGCGCCGTCCTCGAGTGGCACGCCCTCCTTCCCTGCAATCTCCTCCAGTCGCTTCTTTGCATTGCTCTGATCGAGACTCTTGAATCGAAATTTGCTGCATCGACTAGCAAGCGGGTCGATAATTCGAGTCACATAATTGCAAATGAGACAGAATCGAGTAATCTTGCTGTATGTTTCCATGGTTCGTCGTAGTGCGCTTTGGGCATCTTGTGTCATGGAATCGGCCTCGTCGAGGATAATGATCTTGAAGGGAGGGCAAGGATATTTGTCCTTGTAGCCGGGGGCCGGGTTGGTCAATTGCATTCGCGCAAAATTCTTGACCTTTTCTCGGACGATAGAGATGCCACGCTCGTCGGAGGCATTGAGCTCGAGGACTCTCGATTTGATCATATCGGGACCGTATAGTTCCTTGGCGAGTGCCAGAACTGTCGAAGTTTTGCCTGTCCCGGGAGGCCCGTAAAACAGCATGTGAGGGAGCTATGAAGTATTAGTATTGAAGCTTCTTGCAGTTCAGAGCAAGGGGGTATTGTACGTTGGATGACTGCAGTGTCCGTTGGAGCACATCAACGGTATGATCTTGAGCAGTAACATCGCTGAGGGTCTTTGGCCGGCTGGTTGTGTTAAGCCTCGAGTAATATATTGCATTTCGAGTTTCACGTACTATTTCTCGACCCAGGGTTGAGTTCGAGCATTTGAAGGTTTATCTTGCTTCTGGTCAGCATTACCGCTGGCTGCCGCTGCTGCCTTTCTGGCCTTGAGGTCAAAAAAGCTAGCCATCTTGATTCAATTATATACTGGCTTGTCGGACTGCCTGTGACCGAGCTTGTAGGTGAGGGCGGAGGATACCAGCGTGCGAAATGGTGACATAAAATCGGGCACCGACTTGCGTTGATGGGAGCTAAGGGAAACCAATTTACGCGTTAAGAAACGCGCAGCGCGTCACCAATGGCAACCACAGCCACAGCACTTCCCGTACCTAAGGAAGCACCTGGCCGAGCCCACCTCTTTGAGCTCCCGGGTAAGGTACTTAGGTAATTCCATGGTTTGATGTAAATGATCATTGTAGGCGCTCAGGATTTCAAGTGTGTATATGCATTTGCTACTTACAGTTTTGCATTTTTTATGGGTATTTCTTTTATTTTCCTTTAATTCAGAAGGCAAGTGAAACAAAGCAAAAATAAGAAGCCATGTTCTTGCAATATGTTTACACACTCTGTATTCTCTGGCTCCCACTTAGATTCCATTCAACCAAATACCCAGACATATCGCCTAACTTCACTGAGAAGAGGGAGGGGAGAGAGAACCGGAAGAGCAAATGGAGTGATTAGACTTGGAAGTTGGCACCAGTTTTCACTTATCCCGTTATTTGTTAGGATACGCGGCCTTGACCAGCAACCCCATGATATATCTCAGAGACAGCTAAAGCTCGTTCCAACAGACAACGATCCACCTTACATGATGATGATTAGGAATGCTTGTCTAGGAAAATGCAAGACACTGAACATAGCTACTTATGGTAGTACTAGGTAGGTGCTGGATTGGGGTTTACTTGATGTGGGAATCACAAATATTTATCCTGATTACTGTAATAAAGGCCGTAAATAGGTAGATGCGAAGTAGAACAAAAGTGAATGATAGCAACAGCATTTCATTAATATATAACAAACATCCGTACTCACCTTTGGTCAGTTAACCTTTTAGTACCTTCATACTTACCTACCTTAGTAGGCAATAGGAGTCGTCTTCAGGTTCAGAACTACCTAGGTAGAGCATTGATAGGCAGGTTAATCTTTTGTTGTCTGTTGATAGGTGGTCTGTGAAAGCTGCCTGCCAGCCCCGATGAGCTTCCCGCCTCCCCCACTTTCCTCCTACTGTCTTAATGATTGATACCTGCTCGCACAAACTAGGTACCTTTTACCCACCTCGAGACTCCAACATCTACCCTTACATTACCTTACGTTATACTTCACCTCACTTACCTTACCTTTTACCTTAGTAACTTGACAACCACCACCCAAAACTTCAAAACTTGACACCAATAACCTCACACTTGAAGCAACTTGTCCATGTGCGTCGCGCTCTGCAGTCAGCGCTCGTCCTCAAACATCAACGATTAGACTGCAACATACGAGGCGCCATGGACCAGTCCATCATTCGCATCTCCAAGGTTCGCTGCCCCGCATTCGCTGGCATTCCCATCCCTTCGTTCACCATTCCACCTTTGAGATACTAACACTATGCCAAGGAGCTGGGCGATATCCAGAAGAACTGTGACTTGTGTATGTCGCTTTTGCCAAATGGCATATACCACGCATTCGAAAGAAAGAACTGACCACGCGACTGCCTTTTATTACAGCGCTCGCCGTAGCATGTCGCGACATCGATGTTCGCAATGTAAAGGCCCTGATCATGGGTCCCCATGAGACTCCCTATGAATTTGGGTTCTTCGAGGTATGTCGTGAGCGCTGCATTTATCCTTGTCTACGTGAAGATAGGCTGATTCAACTCGACAGTTTGCCATTCGGTTCCACAAAGGTAAAGCCCCCCCGTATCAGGACAAAGCTTAGTCTCATCTTCGGTGACAGAGTATCCTTCCAGATCCCCGAGTGTAATCTGTGTCACCACAAACGGGGGACGTTGTCGCTTCAACCCCAACGTATACAGCAACGGGAAAGTCTGTCTGTAAGTAATCAGACATTGCTACTTCACTATACTCATGCGCTAACACTGTCAGATCAATTCTAGGGTATTATAATTGTGTCAAAGATTAGGCGGTTGAACTGACAATGGCTAGAACATGGCGTGGTGAGCGTGGAGAGGAGTGGTCATCTGCGCAAGGACTAGAATCAATCTTATTATCCATCCAAAGTCTCCTATCATCTAACCCCTACGAAAATGAACCGGGCTTCGAGGATGCCAATGATGAAAGCGACAAGAAAAACCAAAAGGATTATATCCAAAAGGTCTGTTGCCATTTCAAATTACAGGAGAACCCCTCTAACCTTGGTAGATTCGACACGAGACACTACGTATCAGTGTCATCCAACGTCTGGAAGGCTATCTCGGAATGAGTACCAGTGGCACCCAGTTGCACAGTCTTCCAGGAGCGAATGAGATGGATGATGATGACATTGACGAGGCTACCGTCCCCTTCGAGCCTTTTAGAGATCTGTGCAAACGCCGCTTTCTTTGGTATTACGAATCATACCTCGCTGCGATCGAAAAAGGCAAATCAGAGACCAAGCCCAACCAGTCTTTTACAAGAATGCCGTTTGAGTCACCAGGAAACAACTCAATGGATGGGAAATTCAATTATCCCGAGCTCAGCAGCCGCCTGCATGCCATCAAGGCTGCCATCGACGCGGAGCCTGAGAAATGGGCCGCTGAGGGCCTAGAAGCTAAGAAGAAGGAGACAACTGTTGCTGTTAACCTTCAGCATCAGTTCGAGCAGGTTGTCGAAGTATTCAAGCGAGGAGATATGCCGCATGACGTTTTTCTCGAGAACGAGAACCCCTTCGTCTGGGTCATAACCTACTTCGGACGCCCTATGACCAACCTCGACGGTGGTCTGTTCAGAATCAAAATGAACTTCAGCGTCCGTTTCCCCGAAGAGCAACCTCGTGTCAAGTTCGAGACCAAGATCTTTCACCACCACATCGCTGCAGATGGTACAGCATGCTACACTCCGAACCCTATGAAAAGGGAAGATGTACGATGCCATATTGATGCCATCTTTGCGATACTAGAAGATGATGAGCCGGCCTATGACCCACGCAAAATTGTGAATCCGGAAGCGACCAAAATGTACTGGGGAGGAAGCCCAGACGACAAGAAGATGTACAACCGACGTCTTCGCCGATCCGTACAGCAGAGCATGGAGTCAGTACCTAATCAAGATCCTGCAGTCATTCTACGTGCAAGCTAACAGACATTTACAGGGACTTCCCAGAGTAACTCGCATGCTCCGTCAGGCTTAATACTAGGATTTTAGATGAAAACATCATGGGGCGTACTGGGCCAACATCAGGGGCATTGATCTGATTTACATGGCGTTGGGGCCTGTGGTTCATGCTGAAATGACATGGTCTGAGGATTGGACCATTTATTTAAAATGCGGTTGAGTTGATTTGCCGTGACCAGGTTGTGATGCGTATGGCACAATCAACACAAGGCTACTAGACATATGAGATACCAAGTCACTCTATTTCCTTGCCCCAGTGAAAAGCTATGAATTTACTCTTGATTTTGGATTACGAGACCGCAGACCTTCCCATAGTGAAGATGCTTTCTTCAAACACAAGGTTGATTGAGAGGCTCAGCTATTACACCGTTACCAGAATAAGTGATCGGCATAATTGTTTGCACTCTATGAAACGCCATCCATCTATCCTTTAACGCCGATATTTGAATATAATGTATCCATTGCATCAAGATTTCCGTCAAAAGACAATATTTCGAATCTGTGTATGCGATTTCTTTCGTAACTCATGGTGCCATCGTTTCTCATGGCCTCCTACTCTTGGGCTTCTTGTTTAGACGCTCCTGGGTTGGGTTATAGGGCGCCGCCACACCTTGGTACCTCTCTTGCTTCCCTTCACCTCTGAATTCGTACATGCCGTTTGCGCCAATCGTTGCTGGTGTACCCTGGTTGGGACGCGTGACTTGTTCGTTGTGAAGTTTGTCGAGGGAGTCACCGACCACAGCGTATTGCGACCAGTTGATGGGCGGGCAGCGAACCACATTTTGCGGCTGGGGAAGATTCGTCCATGCTGGTGGCTGGGTAGCGATGCGCTGCTTGGAGGACCCTTCACCGGGGTCTTGTTGATTGCCGCTGTCCTGACCGCTCATCGGTGTATCTTCATCGTCGCTGTCGCTATCGCTATCATCTGCAGGCGCGTTGATCTTGCCTGCGACAAGGTCTTTTATGAAAGCTTCAGGGTCCTGGACGGCTTCGTCTTTTGCGCGATTGAGGACCTGGATGTCGGCAGTGGCGCGCTGTCGCTGAATTTGTAGAATGGAAATCGCCGACTTGAGCGCAATGACGTCTGGGTTGGAATCAAAGGCTATTGGTTGAGGTGCAGGCGGTGGTATCGCAGCCTGGTCGGGCTGTGAATGTGTGAGGCTTGGACGACCACCGGCGCCGGCGCTTGCGGTTGCGCTTGTAGCTTCAGTCGCGGGGCGTTGGGTAGGACGCAGGGGAGGTGTGATGGGGGAAACAGGCGGTCGGGTCGGAGAAGGGGGATTATTGTTGGGAGGGTTGTCGGCGTTGATTGTGAGGGCGGGCATGATCGAGTTGCGCCGCTGGAGAAATTGCTTTTGTTGACTCGGACAAAGGTGTAAGCTCTTGCGCAAGTTGAGCGTGAGCTACCTAGGCACCGAAGAACGGAGACGTCACGGGGAAGAG